>JAOPUL010004099.1:117187866-117198367 GCA_027564515.1 Octopus rubescens
AAACAACAACTGACGCTCTCCTGCTGATACTCCTAGCTTGTTGTGTGTGTGTGTGTGTGTGTGTGTGTGTGTGTGTGTGTGTGTGTGTGTGTATAAATATGTGTATATGTATATTAGACTACGTAGTTTGATGATTTTTACTAAATTGAGACGGCAGTAAATTTGGCTACTCTTTTTGGAAGGCCATGCGGCTGCATAGAGTTCTTTCTTCGTTGTTTCGAAGTAAAATGTGTTGTTATTTTGTTCCATTTACTCCCTGATCGAACAGACCTGAAATAAAAGAAGCTGTCATCGTAACCATCTTGTTCTTTTAAAGATCAGGAACCACGTTATCCTATATATCCGTTATTTTAGATAGTAAGGTGTGATTTGAGGGAGATATAGTAGCTATTTCTAGTATGTCGGACGACTATGTAGAAGCTCCCGGTACTTAATGGTTATCTCACCCCCCATGAACACTAAAAAAGTGTTATTTTCCCCCGTCAACTGAACGGTTTTCTTTCGTCTTATTTTTTGAAAGTTATGAGAAAATAAAATATACTCAAACATAAAAAAAAACAATGTATTACTGAAATATGTAAACATATACTCAAAGTAAAAAGAAAACAAACGATGTATTATGTAAACATATATTCAAATTAAAAAAAAACAACAATGAAAATTGAGATCGGGATAATCGTATTTTTTTTTCAACTGTATCGCTACTTTATGTATTTTTTGGGGTGTATGTAGGTTAGCATCTTATTGAATGTCTATTGAGGAGGGCCAAAAGTCAACAATGTGTTCACGTATTTTTGGTTGATCCCCCCTTGTGCATTCTGCCCTTCCCAAACTTTCTACTAACTTTTTACATGGCCCCAGTATTTTTGCTGCTCTCTGCCAATACATTTGATTTGATTTGATTTGATTTGATATCAAAGTAAAACCACGAAAGTTCCCTTCGATGATCAACTCCTTAGATTTCATCGAGTAATATATCCTGGATGTGATAGCAAACCTCAATTTCTGCAGGTTCTCTAATCCATTGAGCAAAGTTGCAAAGATTTATTACTGATTTTAGAGATTGCAAAGCGCCCAGTATTCTTTGACGATAAACAAATATATAAATAAATAAACCTGTAGCAATTAGTCAAAGGAGTATATGACATAAGTCAAACATAAAAGGTCAGTAGTCAATTCCAATGATGAAACATCAGTTAGGTTATTTCTTGGTTCAGGTATACTGCAAATATAAGGAACGAACAATTTCCCTTATATTATTTCATGGATGATTTTTACCTATTGATGCTAAACCATCTTCTAAACATAAAACAAACTTTTGCTAAATAAATAACTTAATGTAATATTAAACACTAGGAAGACGGACCACATTGAAAACGCACCAGTCTGTATTATAATATGATCATATAATTATTGACAAAGCGATTATATGTGGTCTCATAGGATTATTTATATTTAAGTTCTTAAAAAAATACTTTTCCTCTACTAGGTTCAGGCTCTGTAGTTGCTAAAGCCAAACTTCCAAAATTATACAGCCATTCATATATTTCGGCTTTAAGAATTCCAAGGATACTAATCGTACATTAGAGTTAATTTCCTGGAAGTCATACTCTATATTGGTAAAAACGTTTCAGGAAGCATAACGGAGGAACTCACCTACATTACGGAGTCTTGCTTTTGCTGTTTATAAAATTTGTAAAAACATAGTGGAATCATTTCTAATCAATCATTAAGCAACGAAATCGTTAGCAGTGTGACTCCATAGTATAGTGACGATCTTGAGACAAGACCACCTCCACCTCCACTCGGGCTGCATGAAGAGAAACAGCCGGAGAAACATTGTTTCCTTCGTGTCTCCGTTCCAATGTTAAGCCGTATATAATATAAGTATATCCCTCCCGCACAGATACAGAAAACAGTTTAATAAACACATTATTAATTTTGCTATACCCCTAATATGAAACGGATCATCATTTCTCATAAACCACAAACACCCACTGACGCTTGATGTTTATTAAAATGTCACGCAGAACAATATCAACGTGTCCAGTAAATGGTTTCTGCAACACTGTGGGCTCAGTATATGAGAGACTGGCCAGTTCTAAAGACAACACCGACATTAAGCTCTACATCGGTTTGACACAAGGCCTCTTAGAAAAATATTCAACAACCATACGGCCTTCATTACAGATATCAAGAAATGAATTCTACAAACCTTGAAAGCTGTGTTTGGTAAAAAAATGATTGTCATATATGGCATCAATTGGGAAATTGGCGAAAGAGGCTATTTTCTCGCGAGGGTAAGGAGATGCAACAACTATAATACAAAGAAAAGAATAAACAATAAATATTATCATGGTAAGGTACTGTACTTAAAATTCAAGTCAGTGATTTTCAACCTTTGCAAGTACGCACGAACGTACGATGCCTTTTATTTCCACAGAAGACACACACATCATCTGCCGTCAGGTTTGACATTTTAGCAGTCTCTCTCTCCTCCCCCTCTCTCTCTCTTTCTCTTTCTTTTTTACATATCTTCCTCCCTGTACTCGACAATCTTGCACTCATCGCTGCCGTCTCTATCTCCATTTGCATTCCGTTTCTGTCTGTGTCTCTATTTCGATCAATGCAGTTTTGCCTTCGCGAACATGTGCGTTGGAAATAATTTCTGCCTGTCCGCATATGTGCGTGCGTGTGCGGTGCATACTGAGCTACGCTTGGAACGTATGGGGATATTCTTGGATACTACTCTCATGTGCGCAAATTTGTTTTTACGACGTGGTCACGTCCCTATTGAAACTATACAATGATATAATCGAAATTTACTCATCTCACCCATGGCTAATATTAATCCATAGCTCTCCGTCTTTCCGTATTTACGTTCTGAAGTCCAATTTCGCCGCTGTCGACTTTGCCTTTCATCCTTTCCGGCTCGATATAATAAGTACCAGTTGAACACTGGGGTCAATATAATCGAATTACTCCCACCCCCGAAATTGCTGGCCTTGTGCCAACATTTGAATCAATATTAATCCAAGGGGAATAATTTTTCATTCGTTTGCTTTAGTTCTTCTACTCTCCACCTCAAAATATTTTTCTCTATCGTTTAAACTATTTTGCTATTAACGTTCAACCTACTGTCTGTGAATAATTAGTAATAAAGAGGCTATGTGCTTCCAGCCTGCATTTCTGAGGAGTCCTCATAATAATTTTCTTGTGGTAATATTCATCACCAAACCGTCAGTAACGTTCTACGCGGTTATATACCATAACCAGTATTATATATTTTCGACGATGTATATTAATAGCCGCGTTACCAGCTTTGTAAAATATTGTAACCTTAAAGGAAGTATAGTCAAACTATAAGAAACTGTTATTTGTTAATGAACGACCCAAATGTAAAACATCTCAACTGTTTAATAGTTTTTGTGAATTTTGTTCATACTGTAAATGAGTATGTGCTATCTGTGAATCTCTATCCTATGTATTATGTGATACATTCGTTATACTATATCTATATCTGTATTCCTTAATAGCTTCGTCTATTAGTCTATTAAAATATCAATTGTTAATTAATTCGTGTTTAATTGTATGTATTTCTTTCAGTAAAGCATTGTTTGCGGACGAGAATATAAATGCTCTTTTGAGGAGTGATTTTACCACTGATATCTTGTAGCCGTGTGTGTCTTAAATGTCTCCATATAGGTATATCCATTTGTTTGATGCATTGGTGTAATCTGAAGAATTGTTCCTCTTCATTTTTGTTTCGGTCCGTATGTCTACGCGTAAAAACCGGGGTCTCATTTCTATCATTTTGGATGTTACATTCTGGTACAGAATTGCTTTCTAAATTTTCCTGCATCCACTAATCTTCTTTAGTGTATCCATTCCAACTAATATATCATCTACGTGTCTGGTCTATATTATATGTTTAAGCTTTCTTTTAGGTAGAATGCTTCAGACATAAGTCCTATGGGTAACCCATGTTGACTTCATCAGTTTGTGTCTAAACATATACTTGTGAGTAGCAATTGTGTCTATCAAATTCAGTTGTGTCTATCATAAGACAGTTTTTCGAAAGGTTTTCTGGTATCGCAGGTGGCTTTATATATAAGTTTTTATATACGAAATTTATAATAATTTCTGTCGCGTTTGCTACTCATAAATATTCTACATCTAATATAGAGATGGTACTTGCAACGTCGATCCATTCCTCAGCATTGCACTACAAGCCACAAAACAGAGTTAAATAAAAACATATTGTGATGAGTCAAATATTGTTCAATGTTCTGGTAACTTGTTTGCCATATTAGTCAAGTTACAACAAAAGTAGCCTAGGATTCAAAGAAGATACCATCATGTTGTACCGTCCGAAGTCACTATTTTGCCAGTCCTTTGATACCACGTTGATACAAGTTCTTGTACTTCGAGGCTAATTCCTTCCCTAAAGATTCCAACTCGTCTTGATTGATGAAACGTCCCGAGCGCCGCAGTACGTGAGCCATGAATCGGAACAAGTAATAATCCGAGGGAGCTTGGTTCAGACTATAAGCTGGCTGTGGCAGCTGTTCGATTCCCTCATGTTCCTGGAATTTATTCCCGGTCCTTTGAGTGGTATGAGGTCTTGTGTTGTCTTGCTGCAGAAGAGCTCGCATTCTGTTAAACGATGGCGGTTATTTTTGCCGTACAATGTCATACATCCACTCCAGCTGTTCGGAGTACAGGTTGGCATCGATGGTCCGACCGCCCGGAACGAACTCGTAGTGAATTATCTCCTCATCATTCCACCAGACGCAGGGAATCACCTTGTGTTCGAAACAGTCCTGTTTGGCGACAGGTTCCGGAAGCTGACCCATGCTTGTCCACTGCTTATGCACCTTAGGTTTGCGGAAAAATACTTCCCTCGGATAGTTACATATTCCGATCCATGGCTCACATCCTGCGCTCGCCCCACTTCATTTGACACACAAATAGAAACAAGTTTTACACACATATATAAATAAATTATAGATATATGATGGTTAAATGGTCACCACAAACAAATCAACACGTGACTGCTGATGCATAATGGTAGCGTTAAAAAATATTTGCCGGGAGGACTACACAAATTCAGTCGGTATATAAGAAACATCACAAATGCCAAATATATTCAGTCCAACTCTAGGTAAGGAAACTGTAAATGTCTAGAAACTCGGATATGGATATAGGAAATCTACTCGCCCAAGCCATCTGCAAAAGCTAATAAGACAATATAAACAATATTAAATAAAGATGATATGACTTGAACACTTCTTCAATGAAACATGCCTAAAAAGATGCTCCTCATATATGCACACACACACACACATACATACACACATGCACACACACATGCACACACACAAACATGCACACGCGCACATACACACACACACAAACACGCACACGCACACATACACGTACCTTTAATGGCTAGATTAAATACATTTAATGTGAACATTATTTCAGATGTACTACTACAAGTACAATGAAGAGCATGAATGAATATGTCTTAATGTATTATTACCTGCATTTCTTTTTCTTAACTGGAATTATATATTTCGCCTATCTTCAAAAATATGTATATTCCCATTGTAATCCAGGCAGGTATGTTCATCTGAATTGATTTGCAAATTAGATTTTTTACTTTGTTGGAAATCTTAGGATATTTCTCAAATTTTAAATGATCATCTTGTGAAAATTTCTGCAATGTTGCTATACAATATGAATTAGATATTTTCTGATGCACGAATGTTCATTTTCTGAAATAATTTCCTGAGAAAAAGATGTCCTTCTAAATGGCTCTTCTTATGTTTTATTACAGTATTCTTGTATTAAACATACACGCGCGCGCACAAACACGATCATGAATGTGCAACGTGTATTTACTTATGTGTGTTTGTCGACACAGAAAATAGAGTCTAATGGTTAGTAAATTCACTTCCACACTATAAGGATTCTGGTTCGATCTAATACTGTTGCATCTTAAACAAGTGTCTATTACCACAATAATTTCTTTTACATATGTAAGATAAAATAATAGTTACTGAAATATTAGCTTTATTCCGGCCATATGTTATCAATGAAAATAGTTTAAGCGATCATGGACAACACGAATTACAAAACATCGGTCATCTGTTACAAACGACGTATGGCCCTTACGTTATATTTAAATATACTCTTACGTGTGTGTTAGTGCAATCCTTGCAAAAATTATTTCTATTACCTATATAAGTTGCACCGGGCAACCAAGAAGAAAACAAAACACTAAAACAAAAATACCAAACAAGAAAATTGCATGTCCACCACGAAAGAGAAAACGATAAACACGTTCAACTCAAATACCTTCCTTCAACGTGTCACTATTGAATAGAATTGGGCTCGCACACAAGCACTATAGAAACTTTGCGCAGTCAGGGAAGCGATTAAATTTAAGATTCATACTGACTATTATCTAACATCTCATTAAGCCATACCAGCTTCCTCGAAAATAGTTTGTACTCCTGAGTTTGGTAGTTAGTTCCATCTGAAAATAAAAGCAACAGTTCGGGTTATCTAAATCAGAATGTTATGAGGCCTCATGGTCTTGGTATTACATACTTATACGGTTCTCTTGAAACTGACTTCTCTTATTTAATGGGGCTTATGTGCGATATTCTTGCACTTCACGTTTCTGATAGTAGACTATACCACTTCTCTCTGTTCGACAATATCCATCATTCATTAGCTGAGCTTGCCGATGATGATGCCCATAACTTCATAGAATACCTTCGCCTTTTTGACACTTCTGACAGAAGAACATTTATTTCTCTTGGTCGTAGGTGTTCTGCTCCTGCTCAGGGCTTTCAGCCTTTACCAATAACTCGAATTATGGAAATGTTCGAGTCGTTGTGATTGACAGTTAGAAATACAAGTACGGCGCGCGTTTCCAGTTTATTTTATCACGGTGGCGTCTGACATGTCGATTGTTTTTTATATGTTTGAGAGATAACTGAGAAAGTTTAAAGTTGGTGCCTGCCGCGAAACATTACGTCAGCTCGTCTTCCATTTCTAGCCCCGCTAAACTTCATGCTCAAACACTAGGCACACTGTGTATAAAGCGATGAAGAATTTGTGAAACGAAATCCACCTAACCAAAAGTCACATTTTAATTAAAGAGCTTGCTCATCAGGCTTCCTTTGGTCTTATTTGAATGGTTGTCATAGAAATTTTAATTCCAAAGACTGTGATGTTAGTTTTCGAAAGATATCAAAATCTATGAAAGAGAACGGAAGAATTATACACAAACCGCTGACAACAACGCAACCACCGCAACTTCACAAGATTCTTATATCTCTATATGAAACAGTTCTGACAGAATTAATCATGTTCCTAATTTCTTTAAGATAAAATTTCTTTATGAGATTACCGTAAAAAGCGACTAATATGATCTTAAATTTTATTCGAAATGTTGCTGAAGACTAAAAGATTATACGAAGATATATAATATTACGTATTGAAAAAGAATTACCTTCTCCATACATTTGCCTGAGAACTGCTAGAAGATGCGGTATAGAGGCTCGCAAAAATAACATAACTTAAGTAATTTAGATAGATGACAAAACTGGAAGAACATATCAACAGGAAGCACCATAAATTCACACATTTAGTTAGTATGATATGTTAAACACACTAATGAGACTCGACGAAATAAACTTATGTTCAATGATTCTACGCTGTTAGCACTTGAAGGAAAAATTAATAACTCCAAAGTATGAACTCAAGCGATTCGTTCAAAATCTTATTTATCGATAAGAACGATTTTATCTAGTCATCATTATTCAAAAGTTTGCATCTAATTCTCAATTTATTCATCAGTGGAAGTAAAAAATAAATAAATACGGTATCACCACAAAGAAAGTATTTTCAAGATCTTAAATCATTTTACACAAGACATGGAAAAAATGGTAGGATTGTAACCATAATGAAGCTTAGTTGAATGCTTCAACCCCCTCAAAAAGTTGTGTCAACATCAGCAATAACATTTCCTCTCATGCTGCTTGGAATCTGCATAATATGAGACACCAGGAAGAAAACGTATAATTGGGAACTTGGAGATAAGAATGCATCTAAAGCCGATGACAGTCGAGTAAGTTAATGAATCGTGAACAGTAAGGTGAAATGAAATGTGGGGACGAAACTAACACTTTCTTATTGGCACTTATTCTAACAATATTGATTTGTTACTTAGAAAAGTGTGCAGCAAATTGATTGGCTACATGAATGAAATTACGTACTACCCATGCATTTATTAGTAAGAGGAATAGTTAATGAACTGCACTCATTGAATCCGTTGGCAGGAGCTTACGGCTGGCTGTACTCTTCTCGTTTAGCTGTGAAATGCACATAACCTGCTTTTCAACTATAAATGAGTGTTAGAACGCTGCATATGTTGCTAAAAAAGTCATAACGCAAGATTGCGTAGTGTAGGAGAGAATGTATACAATCGGAGAATAAATAATACAAAAACTCGTAATTTGCAGTGCAATATACGTCATCAAACGCGCACACTCTTCTACAAATATACATACATGAGATGAAATGGACAATACATTCGATACATACGCTTAGATATACACCACACGTATTTACACATTACATATAGCGCTGGAAAATAATAATTACTATAGAGACAATTACATGTAGACAAATACGCAGACGCTTGAATCGATGCTAGAATCATTATTTGAACAGCTGTTGTGAAGAAGTATGAGATTTCTTCGACTACCGGTGATTGGAAAACACTTAATGTTACTATATTATTGTTATTACATTTAAATGGAAAATCTCAAACACTCACTGCAAATAGCTATTCCTATTTGACAAGTTAGAGTTTACTTTGAATGCATAATCATCTCATCAATATTTTGTCGGTTACTTTGCATCGAGTAAAAAAGTTTTACTACATTGCCATTTTTGTCCATTACGATTATTCCATATATTTCACACTGAGAACCGATAAACAAATTAATAAGTTGAATGAACACGCACAGAATAACTCGATCATTAGAGAATTGTAACACCATTAAAATAAACACAGATATAAGTTACCGATTTTTCTTGATGGCATACGCATACTTGGATTATTGGGGAAAGATAATCGCTAAGTGGATAATGGGGATTCTTCTGAACCTGTGAATTTTCCACTTCCACTCTCACACTAGCACTGTTTTTACTGTCCTGCGTCCCGCGCAAAGTTATGCCTCACCAATAAACTTCTTCAATTTACATAAACGTTCATTCACAAAGATATAACATACAGACTAATGGCGTACTGAATACATTTCCTTGTAGTGTTCAAGTGATATGACGTATCGAATCCGTTGATCAGCATTACTGGAAATGCTTCTTGATTTAAGTGTGTGCTAAATAATAAGGTTTGACAGATCTTATACATTTCTGTAATGCGAGAATGGTTAGAATGCAGATAGCAATTGTTGAAAAAATAATATTATTACATGAATGCTTGCAGAAAAGAGTGAGAATGCAACACGGATATGTACAGTCACAAAATCCAGATGCAAATACAGCTGTACATTATTATTGTACCAGCTTTAGGGAAAGTA
Organism: Octopus rubescens; assembly: GCA_027564515.1. Taxonomy (NCBI): domain Eukaryota; kingdom Metazoa; phylum Mollusca; class Cephalopoda; order Octopoda; family Octopodidae; genus Octopus; species Octopus rubescens. The sequence goes on from JAOPUL010004099.1 coordinate 117,197,490, forward strand.
GATAATATCAGGGAGAATTAAAAAACACTTCTAAATAGTTGTGGAATTTCACATGCAAGAAGAAACTGCTGGAACAAAAAAGAAAAATAATTAATATTTCTTAATTAAAACAGCAAGAACCTACAAGACATTCACATAGGAAGTATAACGATATTCAATTAGATATCATTAGTAAAATTTTGGTCTGCTTTGATTACAATGCTGTTGAGTAGGATTTCAATTTCCTTTCTTCGAGAGTTATTTACACTGGCTGTCAATATATGATTAAATTAACGCGAATTATAAATCTTGCAATACGATTAATCAACAAAATTCAAAACCATCGAGCACAAGTACCAACAATATATAAGGAAGTAACAAATACAATACACATTTCATGTTTATTTCATATAGCCAGGATTTGAAAATATTCGAAAATTATAAACGTGATTAAGTATTAAGTATTTAGAAAATCCTTCATATATGTTAATGCATAGTTGATTTCCATTAATTTCCATGTTTTGTAAGATAATTATACAAGAGAAGACGTTAATGTATATTTCATTTAATATCTACGTTTAATTTTATCATTTCCCAAGACAAAGATCAGATAAAGCCATATATTTAATTAAGAAATACTTATAACATTTCATAAAATTATATAAATAAAACGGAGTTGTGAAGTAAATTTTCAGAATGTGTGTTGCCATATTTCTTAAGAAAGGAATATAGTGACGAAATCGTTTAACTAAGTGTTATTGTCATCTGCACACAGGGAATAAAAAGCTAGTAACCCAGGCAAAACAATGATATATATACAGATTAATACACACAAACACACACACACACACACACACACACACACACACACACACACACACACACACACACACACACAC
>JAOPUL010004099.1:117227606-117238784 GCA_027564515.1 Octopus rubescens
GGCCTGAATTTTGGGGGTGGGGGGTTTTTTGGGGTACTATTCGATTACATCGACTCCAGTACTTGACTGGTACTTATTCCATCAACTCCCGAGAGCATGAAAGGCTAAGTCGACCTCGGCGGAGTTTGAACTCAGAACGTAAAGACGGACGAAATGCCGATAAGCATTTTGTCCGGTACAGTAACGATTCTATCAGCTCGCCACCTTAATAACAATAATAATGATAATGGTTTCAAATTTTGGCACAAGGCCAGCAATTTCGGGGGAAGAGGCTAAGTCAATTACATCGACCTCAGTGCGCAACTGGTACTTATTTTATCGACTCCGAAAAGATGAAAGGCAAAGTCGACCCCGGCGGAATTTGAACTCAGAACGTAGACAGATGAAATAAGGCTAATCATTCTGTCCGGCGCTGTAACGATTGTGCCACCTCACCGGCTTAAAAAATCTTTGAGATACCAAGGATTGGACCTTTCACAGTTAGGTAAAAAATAATAATAAATAAAGCAATGATAAGTTGATAACATGAAAAGAAAAGGAGAGGAAAGCTGTTAGTGTATTTTCCCGAGCATTTTATTTCAAAACAAGGTGAAGGGTGTATACTATAAAGATGGAATGTTTTTGTGATGTTGGTGCTTTTCTTAAGAGATTTAGCGACCTACGTAGGTACATATGGAAGTTCATTGAAAAAATGTGATCAGTTTAATTTGTAGCAGAATGATTTGACACAAAAAAAATAAAGTAGAAGCTCTTTTCTTCCACTCACTATCGCTTATAATTATGGTCCAGACGTAGCGGAAAGCACTCCATGTAAAGCGTCGTTTCTAAGCATCACTCTGATTTGTTAGATTTTGAGCACAATATTGTTTTCTAAACAATTGCATCAATCCCACCGGAAAACCAATCAGATACGCTTATTAGGATCACGCGTAGTCTCGGCGCCAAAAATTATACACAGCGTTTTGAGCCTAGCAGTCTAGATAAATAAGCAAGTTTTTCTCTCCATTCGAGTCTCACCACCTCGACTCCACAGCATGCAGCATCGTTCGTTTATTTCGTTTGGAGTCTTTTCTACCATGACTCCACAGCAGACACGCCGTTCATGCCTTTCGTTCAAGTCTACCTAATTCGACTCCAGTATGCATCATCGCTCGCTTATTTCCTTTCGACTACACACATGCAATCTTTCTAGGCCGCAACAACAACATATTTCAAATAATGAAAAGGCCACTACCAAATACGAAATTTACTGTTTTTTGGTATTGCACCACATGGATGTTTTAATAAATGTTGAATTATACCAAAAGAGCTGTTGATCTTTCTTACTCCTAATATTAATGATAACAAGGGATACCCATTCGGGCGACCAAGTGTTACATTGGTAACCCCGAAAGGAGCTCATATTACAAATTAAATCAGCGGAAGGAAAGAAGACGCTGACGTTTCTAGTCTTTACTCTTCGTCTGAGAATGAGAACAAATAACGACTGAGGATCAGGAGATTTATGGACTTATTGTTGTCCAGGCAGATGACCAACAGTTTCCTTTGTCTTAGAATTCTAAATTTTAATCTCAGTTAGTTATACCCGTGAACCAGTTTCATCTGAAAATTAAATTTATTTCTTACATATTTGCAATTCTGATTTAATTGAATAATAAATGAGCAAATGAAATTCCATTGCGCTTTTCTATAAAAACGCACCGACGAAGGTGTATCTATGCGATCGCTCGAGCTACAAGAAACAACAACCAAATCTCTTTCATATTCTACCTTCAAAGGCTTCCGTCGGTTAGGGTAGGGTTGGATATGTATTTACACCTAGATAGTTCTTTTCTCGGTCACAAGTCTTTTTATGGAAGACCACTTGTTACCATGCAGCAATCTCTCCTTTCCACGCTAGCCTTGTTGTCCAAAGAACTGACACAACTTTATAGCGGTGTCGTCGCAGGCGAGCTAAGAACGTAAAGAGCTGGCCAGAACGAACACAACAGAGAATCTCATTTAACATTCTAACAATTCATTTATCTCTCTTCTTTGCCGTCTTTAGATTTTTTAAACACCTACTCCATAGAAGGAATAATTAAAAAAAACAAAACAACCTATTAACTACGTAGATAATCACAGTTGAACGAAGTTCTTTTCAACTCATTATATCAAACGAGTGACATCATATCAGGTAACAATACTATTGTTTCTTCTTATGATACGAATAAATGTGATTTGCTACAGGTCGCATCATATTGACTATCGAATCAACGAGTGGAAATACTGACTAAGCAACTAATATGCCATAATGATTTCTTTTATTAATTAATAACGTGTGTCGATCCGCTATGGTCTCTGTTGACAACTGTTGTTGTTGTTGTTGTTATTGCTGTTGTTGTTGTTGTTGTTGTTGTTGCTGCTGCCGCTGCTGCTGCTGCTGCTGCTGCTGAATGATGATGATGATGATGATGATGATGATGATGATGACGACGACGACGACGACGACGACGACGAGGACGACGACGACGGTTAGAAAAAATTAATAGGTTAAAAATATAAAAGCAAAAACAAATAAGTAAAATAAAATGTCTGATTGGAAAAATAGAGATTTTATTGGTTACAAGGTTCATTAATACGGAGGTGCGTGTGTGTGTGTGGGGGGGGTGCCGGTGCCGACGACGATGATAATGTCGGTGCTGTTTTTTTTCTTTCTTTTATATACTGTTTTCCTCAAAATCAACTTTGATTGAGATTATGATCAACAGTATTCTAGATATGACCATCACGCCTTTTCATTTTTTTTATCAGGTGTAGTGCATCTAGGAATATTTTATGCAAAGTGCCTTTCCTTTGCGTGTTTTAAGACGTAATATCTAGTTAATACTTCGTTACTAATTTCAGCCATTTGGCTGGGGCCACGCTGGAGCACTGTTATGTCCCCTACATGACCGCCCGAGTTGCAAGAAATAGCAACCAAAGTCCCACTCAGATCACACCGTACCGTCTCAGAAAAGAACATGTGTGATAATGTGATCCTGAATTTCCTTCAATATAGTAAAAAATGGGATGGTCATGGCTAGACCGCCCTTGATCATAGGTTTTCTCGATAAATATCATCATTAAAAAAACCAATATTACTAATATCTTATAATTATTGATAAAGCCATCACCAACATCATCGACACCATCACCAACATCATCGACATCATCACCAACATCATCGACATCATCACCAACATCGCCAACAACGCCACCACCAATAACAACGATTGCAACAAACACCACCACCACCACCACCACCATCATCATCATCAACAACAGAGATGACGAAGGAACAACGATAACAACAATAATTATAACAGCTGCATCTGCAGCTGCAAGAACTGGGGCAACAGAAACAGCAATAGCAACAGCATTAAAGAAGATGATGATGATGATGATGATGATGATGATGATGATGATGATGATGATGATGATGATGATGATGATGATGATGATGATGCATCAGTAAGTTTTTGTAAATCCTGCAATAGTTCAAGAAATTTATATAATTTGCACAAAGCGAAAGTATTAGAAATGTTAAAGAAAATATCATTTTGAAAAAGTAGAAGTTTATCATGTTTTTGAAATGGCTTCTGCTATTACACGATCGAGGTAATTTTCCTGTTATGCAAGCAAAATTGTCTTTGTGATAAATTAAAAAAAAGAAACGTATGCATAAAAAGAACTGCAAACGAAAAGAATTTAGCACGAAACAACGTTTAGAATAATGTAAAAATGTAAATAAAAAATAATAATTTAAATCTGAAAATATAAAATTTGTGGAATATAGGATTTAAAAATATGAAACACCACTCTTGTAAAAATACGAATATATTAATTTAACTTATTTTTGTAATTTATTTTGTTCGTTTCTCTCGTGTAAAGATGTCAATTCTCTGTGGTTAAACAGTAGAAAGCTTTTGACCAATATAATTGAAAACGCCATAGTTTTGAAGAAAGATTATTGATTACTGCCTTGAAAAACTTGAAGAAAAATATTTATTTATTTATTAGCTATAAAGTATAGATAAGTCGACTATACGAAATGACATAAGCGAAGTATTTAGACTTATTCTTCATGCTTCGTATTCTTAGCTAAAATTCCTCAGTCGGGAGAGAATTTGGCCTTCAGTATGTCGCCTCGGCTCGTATCCTATACAAATATATCGGGATTAGTTGCAAGCATAAAGCCTAATAGATTTTAAGAGACAATTTATTTCTAGTTCTTAGTTGCATTAGTACAGCTTTATATTTTAGTGAACCGAAATGTGGATATTTGTTAAGGTATGGGAAGCTGTATTATGGATTACACTTTTGTTTAGTTTGCTTGAATGATTTCATATAGCTTTATACTCCTAGATAAGGTAACATTAACGCGCAAAAAAATATTTTACACACCTGCAATAGAGAAGTAGGTTAGGGAGCAAAACAGGTTTGTTTTGTAATGCGAGTAACTCTAACCCTAATTTAAATTCGTAATCCATATAAAATCCATTTGAATGTGCCAACTTTGAGACTTTTCACTAAATTTTAAAATTTCAAAAACTGTGAAAGCAACAGAAAAATACCCAACGGCCAATATTGCATTACATTTCTGTTAACCATTATAAGTACTATATATTAGCGACAGAGGGAGTATTAAAACCGAGAGTTAATATTTATTCCCACTTAATCGTGAATGTACTGTTAGAACAAAGTTTACTGCGGTAGATACCATGAGACCAAGGAAGGTCGAAATCCCGTGATATGGTGGTCTCGGAGCTGGAATTGGTGAGGACTTATCGTTTCGCTTGCGATATAAACAAGCATGCATTTTGCACCAAAGCCTATATGAGAGTTCTAACAGAACATCCACGCTTAAGTGCCAATAAATATTATGAATATTAGGTTACATATACAAACGTATATTCATGACATTCATATAAAAGCGCTCTCTAATTCTTGGGTTGCATAATTTTGAATTAAATATCTTAACCATGGACAAACAGCAACTCTGATTTATTGTAACAAACTTTACATTAATTCGCCGGGTAACAGATATCTTGACATCCACCCCTTCAGATACGGACAGACTATGTAGAAACATAGTAAAAGTTATCTTCTTTTATTTATCATATTCAAATTCAGCTGTTTGGGGTAAGTCGATTCCATGGATCCCAGTATACTATTTGTACTTGTTTTATCGACCCCGAAACGGTGGAACTTGAACTCAGAACGTAAAGACGGACGAAATTCCGCTCGGCATTTTATCCGGCGTGCTAAGTATTTTGCCGATCATTCTTTACATAATAATTTACAGTGGATAACTGTCTTTTGAGTTGTATCAGATGTGCAATGGTTAAGAAATATTATAATTTAATTATTTTTTCATACACAGTCTCATTAACGTCAGACTAAAAACATGTCTGAGTTTGAAAAAAATATCCCCAAACTTGTCATTGTACTATTTGAAAGTACTATTTCACTAAACATGTGCATAATCAGTGGTTGCAGCGATAAATATTATTTATTATAGCCGGGCCGCAGCGACAATGTCCACCCGCCACACTTCTCGGTTCAAAATCACTGCTCCGAGTTCCTGGAGGCCAGTGTCTGCAATCAAGTTGTCGATGTACGTGTGACAACTATAGATATAAGTTAGGGTTTTTCACTGTAAATGATTTATTGGCCAGCTATGGAACAGTGACGAAACCAAACACACATTTTCAGCCAGTGTTTAATACAAAACAACCAATATAATACTGCTGTAGACCTCCTGTGCATTTGGCATTAGAAAAGTAAATATAGGAATATCCAAGCGATAATGTTACACATAATATATTAAATGGGCGTTAGATAACTACCATTACTTTCGCTTGAAACTTTCCCATACTATAACAACTATAGACGACAATATCATATTCCAATTTTATATATAATATGTAATGTGTATTTTTTTCTTTTGATTTCCTTTAAGACAGGTTATAATTACGATTATATGCAATGGCAAACTGAATTATTAAGAAATGTAAAATAACGTGATATCAGAACATCAAGATATCGTGAAGCGATATCCGTTTTGTTCCTTGAAGCTTGTTTATGAGAATATTCTTGGAAAAAGCAAATCTCATTTTCGTGTCAATATTCCCTTATAGGATATCTGTCCATTGCTTGTTTTCGTCGGGTGAGATTTCAGATATATTAATATATATTTTGCCAACATATTGAGTTGTCATGGCTACCAATCTTACATAAGATGTGTTATTACGATAGGAACGTAATATTAAAGCATGATCTAGACAGAATCTCAAACGTATACAAAATAACGCCGAACCATGAGTTGCTTCAGAAAATCAAACAGCTTCATATTCATGATTAATATCCACAGAGAGTTATTATGGTGATTCAAGTGAAGGAATTTCTACTTTTAAAAACATAAATAACAACAGTTTTATAATTCTTATTAGCAGTAGTAATAGATTTACCTTATTCGTATAGAAAAGATGATGGTAGGTAATAAATAGTTGTTTTTTGTTTTACTCTCCAAGGTATATAAACCTATCATTTTTTCGTGACACTGCCTATGTTTTTATCCCTACCAATCAGGTTCAACTAATGAAATTGCGTTCCACACTGAAAGATATTTCGTGATATAGACATTTTCAGTTTAAGGAAAGGGGTAAGAAACCCTATATTGTTTCCTTTCCCGAAACGTATAACCACTTATGCACAGGAAAAAACATAACTGATAACGTACACTACTTAACTCTGAAACGTTCTGTTAATGATACTTCTATCCAATTGTTTACATAAATATGCAAACATACAAGGCTGAGTAACGCCGTTTTCTAGTTAGAGAGAACAGATCGCCTATCGTCATCATAAATCTGGATAGTTTATCGAGTGAGATACGCTACCGATGAAGTATATCGGTATATATATATAAACATCAGACGTACTGTGTAAAAAATGGGGAGCACTTACCATTGTTACTTCTGAAATTTCTATAAGACCAATAGTGTGGCAAATGGTTCTTATGTAATGAATACAACAACGCATTTACCAGTAAGTTCTGAGGGTTAACAGATATCAATATACCTCATCAAACACGGTAATAAGCTTTAGTTTTCCCATCAATATTTAGCGTTGCAGATATGTAGGTAATTTAGCCATCAGCGATGAAATTTCGCCACTTACTACTTGAACTAGAGGCTTCTACATACACGTCATTGAAATGTTCGTCGGATGAGCGCTTTGAAATAAACTAGTATTCTAATAAAACCCAGGGAATGATGCATTTCTTTCTCTTCTTACCGGACATAATGTCATAGTTCCTCTTTCAGCTAAAATCATTCTATAACTCCTTATTATTCTTCAGCAAATATACATACTTGTCACTCAATTTAAAAAGGTCTACACCAGTCGTACAACTCCATAAGCATATACCATAAGAACATCATTCAATAATAGAGATCCTAGCATATGTGGCTCTTTAAGTATTACAAGGAATCAATCCTTACACATATACACATATCGCAGTTACAATCTTTCCCCAATCTCATTCCAGTAATACGATTATAATGCTGAACGTCACTACATGTCTTCGTCTCACATGATATTCGTATATATATATAAAGTTATCAAACCGTAGTAATACGCAGCTAAATAGAATTTAACTCCACGCTACACTCAGCAAAACACGTGTATTGTCATTATTAGAATTATTAGAATTAATATATATGTAGCTGATTGAAATAGGGACACCCTAAATGAAAAGAAGTAAGTAGAGACTTCCATTTAATTTACACGTAATTACTGTATAATATGTTATAAATGTATAATACCTGAGGTGCAGGTTCCACCCAACCAAGACTAACCTCTCTTACACTTGTTTGAACTGAGATTCACATAACCATGATCACGGCTTAAGTCAAAGTGTAATTACCGTCATATCCGAAAAATCAGTCAACCAATAACCTAAATAACCACATTGGTTGACAAATTTGTTCATAATACTTACGGTTTGATAACTAAATTAACATATTATATATACTAGCACTTAATTGAGTTAAATATATAAGAAATAAACATGGACGGGTAGGATTAGCTTGATAGAGTGGACTTCCTCACTCAAAGACATACCGATACCTAGCAAACACGAATATAACTTAGAATTAATAGAGAAAGTTAAAAATGTTATAAATAGACGAAAATGGAAAATCCATTTCCACGAAAACATAGAAACTGGCACAGAAACAGACCTAGATGATGATAGCTACAAATACAAACGCAACTTCGGATAAAAGTTAGACCCCCTTTACAATAGAAACCTGATAGAGTTAGAAAATATGATATGGAACACTATAAAAACCATCAAGTTCCATAAATTCCCTAACAGACACAATGAATATTTAAGGAAACTAGCAGAAAATATAAAGAAACTTAAACAGGAAAACAGAATAATAATGAACTCGGATAAAACAAATAACTTATATAGCATAGACATTAACGCATATGACCATCTATTCCAGAAAGTAATCAATAAAAAATATAAAATTGTAAGCACAGCAACACTCGATGAAATTAACAAAACTACCAACGAAATAATGACCGAATACAACCTACATAAAAAAACAGAAATATACACACCAGGCACCCCGAGAATTACGATCAAGGACCATAAAGACAACTTCTACTCAAACCCACAAGTAAGACTAATATGCCCCTCGAAATCAGACCTCGGCAAACTGAGCAAAATGATATTAGACAAATATATATATATATAAACTTAACAAAATGAATAACCTCAAACTTTGGTTTAAGACGGGGGACACAATTAAATGGTTTAAAAACCTAGATAAACATAACTGTAAATTCCTCCAAGTAGACATTAACAACTACTACGCATCTATTAATGAAATAGTACTCAATAAGGCACTAATATACGCGAAAAACAAAGTAAACATGACAATGAAGGAAATTAGAGTAGTACTACACGCTAGGAAATCACTAATTAAATACAAAAATAAACTGTGGGCTAGAAAGGACACCAGAGAAGCATTCGATATACCAAAGGGTGCCCCAGATTCCGCGCAAGTAACGGACCTGGTGGGAATTTACTTACTCAACAAAATTAAGGAATTAAACCTAAATATAGAGGGTGGGATATACAGAGACGATTTACTTTTAGTCATAAGGAATACAACGAGAAGATCTCTAGAAAATAGTAAAAGGAAACATAACTTCTTCAAATACGAAGTGCTGTAAATCACAATACAAAATTACCACGATAGCGTAGACTACCTAGATATCAATCTCAACCTAAAAACTAATACATTCCAACCATACCATAAACAGAATGAGAACCTAAATTACGTAAACGTGAATAGTAATCACCCAAAAACATTAGAGATACTACAATAAATAACATAAGCAAGAGAATTACTGAACTATCCTCTGGCATAAACATTTTCAATAAACACGCCCCATACTATAACAATGCACTCAGAATAGCAGGATACGAATCTGAAATTAAATACCTAAAAGACTCTATTGAAACTAAGGCAAACACTAAATATAAGTATAACCACATCAACCTAATAGACGCTATAGAAACTAAGAAAAACACTAAGTATAAGAATCACCGCAGCAAAAATATAAGCTACAACTATAAAACTATAAACAATAACAACAATAACATCAACGTCAGCTACAGGGATAAGAAAGGACAAAAAACAAAAAATAAGGACACGAAAAAACACATAAACAAAAATTACAACAATATATCAGTAAGCACAAACACATTACCAGATAACCACAATAAGAAGAAAAACATAAGGGACAAAGATAACAGGAATACACAGAACTACATAAATATAGAAGACAACAGTAATAGAGAGAATAAAGTATACAACCTCTGGTTAATCACCCCGTTCAACAGACACGTAAAAACTAGCATCACAGGGAAGATAATGAAAATAATCAACCACTACTTAATTAATAACAGCAAGTATAATACACTATTCAACAAAGAAAAAACCAAGATCAGAATCGGCTACTCAACAACTAGAAACATAACCAACATCATTTCCTCTATAAATAATAAGTAACTAGCGGCATTCTACGACCACAGCAAACTCCAACCAACAAATAATAATTACAACACTAATAACATAAACCAAAACAGTAACCTTACAAACCAAACAAGTACATGTAACTGTAGAAACCCAAGACTGTGTTACCTAGATAATAAATACAATAGCAACAATGTAGTATATATGGGCACAGTGTCACATACACTAAACGACACACATTAGCAAAGCATACACTGGATCCACGTCTAACCTCACAAAGAAACTCATCTCCCAACACCAACTTAGCTTTAGAGACATTAATATTGTTTTGCTTTCATGTGCTTACCAGTGTATATAAGCATATATATATATATATATATATATATATAAACATATATGCTGGTTCAAGAGGTAGAAGTAGCATTAGTTGTCTGCCGCTGGCGATATATTATCGTGTGTTTTCACTTCAATTACATTCGTGGGTTTCTCACTTGGAAAATATTGCAGTATATTTAGTGTTCTTACGCTACATCCATTTTATGTGATATTCTAACATTATGTATATTTTTACTGCCTCTGTCGCTCTAGCTATATTTTATATTACACCTTCTGGCTTTAAGCAACACCACTGCCTTTATTGTCACTGGTTTTCTATATATATCACTAGCGTGACAATAGCTGCTATTTCCGACCATTGGTAACCAGTACTGACCAAGTCTAAGGAAACTGAAACCATGTGGTATGCTAGTCCATCTAGATAAACGCTATAAACATAGCTTTATAATAATAGTCTCAAACCAGGTATATGTAAATAAGCATTTACATTTTTTAACATATTGAAGTGAAATGGAAATATACAAAGAACTAAATTCTCCAACACAGGTTAACTGTAAAAACAGCAAGGAATGCGGGTGAAATTCTAAGAAGATGGAAAGTGGGTGCTGGCTGGCATTTTTTACATCTTCTTAGAGTTTCACTCACTTTCATTGCTGTTTTTACGGCTAACCTGTGTTAGTTCTTTGTATAGTTGAAATTTACATAAAAACAATAAACAAGAGAACGAAGACAGGTGTAACAAGTAGATATATTAGTTTGACGC
>JAOPUL010004099.1:117392592-117402629 GCA_027564515.1 Octopus rubescens
CCACTCAGTGCGATTGAACCCGGAACCATGTGGTTGGGAAGCAACCTTCTTACCACACAGCCACGCCACATTTAATTGGTAAATAGTATTGTTTTTGGGAAGAAAACACAATGTTAACGATTTGTTAAAGCTGTTAGAATGTGAGTAAGTTTATCTGTGCAACTATTTAAAGAAATACTGTTATGAATTATGTTTCTTGTCCGAGTGAATTTTGTGAAGCACATAGAATGTATCTATCTACATTTCAGTGGGTGTATATTTACTTTATTTATAATATATTTGAGTGCGTAACTATTTGATCTTTATATATTTATTTATTCCTGTGTGTTTATATCGCAGATAATTGGTTATAACTGAATTATTTTGAATTTTCTATTGGTCAATGTCACTGAAGTAAACTATATTCGGTCAGTACACCGAAGCCAATCATGCATATTTCAATGGGTGCTTATATTTTAGAAGTATAATTACCTGGGTATATTCGTGGGTGTGAACATCTCTTACGTTTTTTGATATTTGTATGCCATGCTTGACTCGTGTTAGCTGCATTACACTAATTATAAATTTATTAGATGCCTGTTTGTGACCATGTTTGTTTGTGTGTGTTTGCCTTGAGTTTTTTTTGGGGGGGAGGGGGTTAGTATTACATTTTAACTTCTTTGATGTTCACTCTAATGTTGAAAGTGGAATAGTGTTAGTTTCTGCAGTGTGAAGAGTTAACAGGTGAGTGTTTGCATCGTGCATTTCTGGAGTACATAAAATCATACTATAGAAATATATTAACTATTTTGCTGCACAGTCTACTGTTTCCCTCTGCAGCGTTATGTATAATTGGTTCTGGAATCTGTCTCCTATACAATACAGAAATGTATTGCATGATCAGGTTGGCACAGGAGAATGTGTAATCTCACCCAGATTCCCAGATAATAAGTTTGTCCATCTGAATAAGAAAAATGATTTCCCATCCGGTTATCGTTATCAATGAGATACACAGAACGTTGTCGAGGATCATTTTTTTAAAATAACATGATTCTTTCATTCCATGAGGGTAAAGGCGAGCACTCTGACAACATAAAACTGGGCACTGCCTGAACTTTAAAAGAGTAGCTCTTCAGCAGCATTTATGTTGCTCAAACATGGGAAGAAAGGTGCGCAAATAAATCTTCAACGTCGAGAAGTGCACTGGACTAACGAATTGTGAAAATTATTTAGCTCGTCAAACAGTTCAGTGATAGGCAACACAAAGTTAAGCAAAGACTAATTCATATTATCCAAGGTGAATTATACTATATGCTTCTCCAATAGAGTTACCTAGATATATTTCAGGGGTCATTTTATACAATATCCACTCGCTATTTTATATTACAGTACCGCTCGATCACCGTGCTTGATCACCGTTTACGGTAAACACAGTTTTACATTTGTTTCTGAAAATAGAACATGAGAATCTCGACTTGACCCTTTGATATTTTTAAAATAGCGCACAAATAGTTCATTAAATAACAACCTACTGTTTATACAAAAAAGAAAAAAGAAAGGTAACCATAGCAGCAACTCACCTTAACACAGCTTAATGAAGAGAGCTGACCCCGTAATATTGATTCATAAATGTCTTATGTTTTTTTTTTCTGTTGACTTCTCATATAATTAATAGAATGTAAACTTCACCCCTAAACCTGCAAGATATAATGTATCTCCAAATTCCTGTACGATTTCGATTCATCCCCTCATCAACTTTTTTGCACTTAATTTTCAGAACTTTGTGAAAAGAAATGACCTGATTCTATGATACATGAAAAGCACGATTATACCATGCCCCCGACCTATAGAGAACGGGAACCAATATCCAAATCGTTTGGGTCTACTATTTTGGAATGGCCTACATGTATACGTATTTTATATTTCTTCGTATATTATTAATAAATATGTGTTAAGTAACCCGACACCAAAACATCAAATATAGAAATTTAACCATACAGAATTATTATGGAGTGTTTCAAACAATTCTGTGTTCTGCTATTTGTACGTATCGAAAACATATGGAATAGCTACATAGATTAATTAGAGCTTGGAGAGATGAGATGGAAGCATTGCTGGCAATGTCTTAAATTTAAATGAAAAGTTAATATATCTCAACTAGGCATTTTGTCTATCACTCATCATATTCTGTCTCTTATTACCTTCGGGTTTTATGAATTATTAAATAGCATTTGTTGGTAAAGTTTTAATAGACTTCGAAATTGATATATGCTAACATTGCGTAGCACTTTATCAGATGTAAAACGAGTGTATAATTTTCTTTAAGCTAAATATTTCACTATAATTTAAATTCATGAGGTAGGTGCATGAAGTAGATATGCCATACAAGATACGAAGTCTTGTTTCATAAAATCACACACGAATAATTGAATTTGTCATTAAATGTAGGCGTATAACTCATATATCTGCTTTTAAAGAAAATTATTGAGATGCATTACCTGGAGAACCAATTTTAAGTTAGGTAAATTTGGTCATAGAAAGTTACATAGATTGGTCTTAACACGAAAAGTACGGATTCACCATCCGTACCACTTTACCATCTGCACTTTCGGATTTGCCTCTAATATATATTCGTAGATAAATTATTACTAACCATTCACAAGTCAATGTGGCCACTCAACGATGGAATGAAATCCTCTGAACAAATGCATTGCACTCTTCGTGTAAAATAATCGTTTTCATACTCTGAAATCGTATTATTGCTGTTTTTTTATTTGCTGGTTTATAGGAAAAGTGAATGCCCATGCATTCATGTGGATTCAGGATCGTTTAGTTTGATGCCAATCAATTATGTCCTATTTAAAATGCTGCGATTTGATATTTATCGGGAAAGATATGAAGAATTACGAGATTGCATAGGTGTGATATTCTAAGGGATAAGAACGGCGAGTATATATTATTTCTGGGACTAGAGTTTGTCCACAACAAGGGTACCAAGAAGAGAAGAGAAGTGTGGATCGAGCCTACCTCAGTATGTAAGGAGAAGTGGCAGCCAAATCCAAGTACCATACGCCAACACAGAAACAGTAGAAAATGCTACAGAGAAGACAGCACGGACGTGAAATGGGGGCATTCGTATATGGGAGTTATGTTATACTACATTCGCCAAGTGTCCTTCTTCTGATGGCAGTCCAGTATGACTGTATCTGTATAGTTGCAGAATGTTTCGGATTCGAATATACAGCTGATTTTCTCTTGTGTGTTATAGATTGTATGCAATTTTGGGGGAGTGGACTATTTTCTGGCACTGTAAAGACGGGTAAGACCTTGGAATTGCATTTTAGATGTTAAGGATTTAATTTCGTAGGAAATATCTCAAGTGATAGTGATTCCTTGCGCGGAGAATAATCATTGCGTCTCTAGTTGAGGCTTCTCATGCCTTCTTTGTGAGTGCGTGTGCGTGTGTATGAATGTGCGTGTTTATTGAGATGATTGTGTGTATTGTGTTTATTGAGATGATTGTGTGTATTGTGTTTATTGAGATGATTAGTTGTCGATGTTTTCATTTTCTTCTGGTGACGAGAGCGGCATGGTACCTATGGAGGATGTTTCCGTGGTCGGCGCTCGTGTAAACTGTTCCGGTTCGCTGCGTGATGTCTAAGTTGCATGTGCATTATGTGTGTCAAATGAGAATTCGACAGGAATAACTGATCGTATCATCTGAGTATGTCTAGATTTTGTTAGAAGTGATGCAAATACGTTACTTATGAACAGCAGGAAGATTGTGGTGGGCAAACCCAAACTCGCGGATTGACAGATATTAAAGTAGTAAGACCTCTGATAGGCCTCACCTCGAACCTCTGATCTCATAGAAAGCTACCCATCACATACATCATTCATGAAGTAGGTGGGAAGTTTCGACCGGAGATATACATATCATACACGGTCGATAGCTTTGGTTATGTCTGAGGTGATAACGTTGCTTTCACCGAATTTCGTTGATGCGCAGCAGTTTTGGTGGATGGCATAGTAGATTGCCAGAGAGTTGGCTCTACAGGAACTGAAATAATTGTCATTGAAGAGAGATGGTGGAGGAGAACATTCAATACATTCATGAATATCATAATTTGTGACTGTCTCCAATAAATTCCAGGCATTGGATGTGGATTAGCTAGGTAATAGTTGACAGTGTCAGAGGATGTTGGGGGGTTTTTTTTCAGAAATGGGCCACGAATTGTATAACCTATTAGAATACGTATAAAGTGTAGTTGAGCAACGGGAAAGTTATAAGACGGTCTGTTTAAGTGTATCGGAAAGGAGAAGGTCCAGGACAGTAGACCTGTAGATTTGAGACAGACAGGGCACATTTTGCAAACGGCGTGTGTGTCTAGAGTTTGAAAGCCAGCTGGCGTTGAAGAGGTAAGATTTGATAGTGATTTGCCAAGTGTGTATAATGTAGAACCGGATTATAAAAGACACCAGTAAAGTTGATGTTTTTCTCCGGAGAGTAGTTTGTTGTGCTCCTGGGAAACCATCACTCAGTTTTGGTGAGCTTATCCAAGCATTTTAGGGGGCTTCTGTATTGCATGAAAAGATGAAGTGTAGCAGAGAGAAAATCACTTGGGATATTCGGGATAATGGGTTTTCTTGTGTGGAAGGACATGGCTAACACTAGAGTTTTTAGCTGATTGCTAGCTGGTTTTGATGGATCAACTGGTAGGTATGTCTCAGAGTATTGCTTTGGATTACATACTTTGTTTGGCTTCTTCTCTTGAACATTACGTTTATACACGGATTCAGGAATATAAAAGGCTTATCTTATGCAGGAAGAGTGGGTGGTAAGAATGAGAGTCTTACATTCAACTAAAGTAGATTATGTTAATGTATAACATACAAGTAATGTGTTTCACCGTTTCGCACAAGCAAGTTGTTTAGAGTGTGATTTTCTTGGTCACTTATTCGAGTATTAATATAAAACTACTGTTTCTTATTTTTTAAGATTTAATTCAGCATCAAAGAAAGTTAAGCGAAATAAGATAACTTGTTCTGGAAGGGAACTAAACGGTTCCTTTAAATTGAATGTTGATGGAGTATGTTTATATTTGTATTGCGCTATTACCGTTGTGTTCTGCTTGTTATAGCAATTAGGTTGTTATAGTTTGCCAGCTATAGGAGCTACTGAACAAGCCACTGCCATCAATGATTAGGATTATCTGTTGATATTCCAATACACTAATTTTCATTAGTTAAGGATTTATTTTGATTCATGGATAATTCCATGGGCGCTATATCTCAAGTTGCAGATTAATTTCTATTATGGGAGACATATATTATCAGCTGAATCAAGCAAAAATATTGAGTGCCTATATTTATTTTAATGAGTGATGCGTTTAGGCAGGCTAACATGCGAAATAATTATTTACATGAAGTTCATAACGTGAATGTCGATTTATAAGCAAAGAGTTCTTCCATTTATATCTGAAACAGTTGATAACAGAATAATTTTCTGCTCATACACGAGTTTTATTACTTACATGAAATACATTACATAACTATGTAGAATTGTATAGCCATAGTATTTTCTTAAGCATTTAAATACTCGATTATATGATATATTTTAGCTACGGAAATACTCATATCGTTGAAATAATTGCAGCAAGCAAATATCTAATATTGTTAGTAGCAGAAAATTAATCTTTCTGGAAGGAGCGTGCTTTATGATAAATGATAACTAGACTATTTTCATCTAGAGGAAACAAAAAGTGGAATGATATTTAAACCAAAATACAACGGAAAATCTTTCACTGATATGTATCGTGATAAATAGTATTATTGTCCAGTCATAGACCGCGAGCAAGATGTATAAATAACTTGGTGAAATAATAACATCGGAGATCTAGGATGGGAATTTCATACCGATGAGGATTTGAACTATGGAGATTGTAAATCGTGTTGTACAAGGATCTATAGAAGATGAAAACTAGAGTTTGACAAAATATGCGAAGCACGTGTGGATATACTGGGTCTCGAGTCTTTCATTTTTGTATAAAGAAATGCATTGCTGGTCCAGTGAATCACTGTATTACCACCTTTACTTTGCATATCACAAAGCGTTGAATGTATAATGTTAAATAATATTGAGTGACATTCGTATCTTTATGATTATATTACTTTCGTAATTTGTTAGCCGTAGGCTTGCAGCATATCATATACAAATATTAGTATATTCTTCAGTAAACACAGAAATATTAATTTTATTCAGTAACTTGGAAGTTTTACGTTAAACCTTTCCTAAGGGCATTGGTGGTGTAAGTGAAATCGAAATAATTTTCGCTCGAGGATATTTCAATTAAAAGTCTCAGTTTGCTTCATGCCAGCTACTAACGCAATGGCACTTTCCACATATTAGATATAATTAGTGAAGTATTTCGTGCACTCAGACACAAACACACACACTCTCACCCCCCATATATATATATATATTTCATAGAGATGTGGAATGAAATTGTAAGACGCTGGGCTTTTATCGGAAAGAGAAAAGGAATTACTATCGATTTTCTTTGATTAGGCTAATATTTATAGAGAATAAATGTCATCAATTGCATCGGTTTCAATATAATATTGGTCATTAATTTATAGAACCACTGGAATGGAAAAAAAAACTACTCTGCTGCTAAAGAGTGTGGAGAAAGAAACGACAGCAAATGATGACCAACATTTAAATAAACGGTCTACTGTTTTTACTAATGTAACTCTCCTCTGAATACTAATTACCATTACCATAAATATCACATAGAGCAAAACAACTAATCCCCTGTATATAACAAAACAGAAATTTATATTTTGCATTCATTTTATCTAATTAACTATGCCGAATTTTATATATTTTCTTGTGAATCTTTCACTGTGAATTTCACAATTTAGTTTTATACTAATAGAAAATCATCAGCTGCCTTGATCCACTTAGCTGAGATAACGTTTCTGTTCAATATTCAGTGAAGCAACTCTGTCAATTTTCCAGTTTGACATCATCCGTTTCTGTTCAATTTATTTGTAACAAGTCAACAGTATGTCTTCTACATCATTCGCGAACTTACACGTTTTAAATAAGAAGTGAATAACATCCCATAAATAAGAAAACATGAAGAACACACGACAGAACAAACACGAAGGCCAACAAACAAATACATTCACAAAAATATACACACAATGTGACGATTATCCAGGAAGCACTGTTAGAAAGAAAGCTAACATTATTAATAATGAAATATTTACGTAAGTCGTCCAGCGTAACTAAATTAATTCAACTGCCTTTACAATACTGTCCAGTAACATTTTAAAGAACTACATTAGTGAAGTAATATATTCAGCGATGCAAAACCAATTGTGACTTCATTCATTTCATTATTCACTAGATCTTCATAAATAAGGTATATAAATAACGCCAACGAAGCAATTCTTTTATGTTAGTTATTTACTCTTGAATTGTTATATTACTAGGCGAAAGAGAGGTTTACTTTTTTTTTCATGAAAAACAGCAAACCAGTCACAAAACCTACTATTTGCTACGTATTTATTGAGTTTAGGCTGAAACTTGTTATCTCTTGATTTTCAAAGTTTATTGGCAAATAGAAACAGTTTGCATATGTGAACATTGAACAGAGAGAATTATCAACTGCCGAAATTAAGAGAAACAGCTTTATTTCCCAACTTACCAAATAAACATTGAAAAGTGAGAATTATCAACTGCCAAAGTTAAGAGAAACGGCTTTATTTTCCAACTTACCAAATAAACCAAGAAAGCAAAACCCAAATGGTGGGAGAGACGAGAAAAATAATGATATAAGTTTTATTATAAACACGCGTTGCTTACAATTACACCTGGTAGCCTTTAAAACCATTCTAAATTCATTTACCTTGAAATAATATTAGTGCAGATGTCATAGAATTAATTATAATGAAATCAACTTTGAAATTCCTAATATTCCATTCTATACTGGGCACGAAGGCCTGGAATTTTTTTTGGGGGAGGGGAGTAGTCGATTTTATCGACCCCAGTTCGTAACTGCTACTTACTTTATCGACACCGGCGGCATTTGAACTCAGAGCGTAAAGTCGGAAAAATTGCCGCTAAGCATTTCTCCCGCGCGGTAGCGACTCTGCCAGCTCGCCGCCTTTTTTGCAATTCCTAATATTAGCAGTTCGATATATATATAAGAACACGGGTATGATTCTGCAAGCTAATCAGACACTAATCGTATATACGATAGGCCTTTTACTAAAGGCATATTCAATAATATGAAATTAATTTAATCTGGATAATATGTGTGTTTGTGTGTGTGTGTGTGTGTGTGTGTGTGTATGCTATGGGTGTGCGTGTGTGTGTGTGTGTGTGTGTGTGTGTGTGTGTGTAATCTGGATATTTTTGTGTGTGTTTGTGCGCGTGTGTGTGTGCGTGTGTGTGTTTGTATTTATATACACTGTATCTAAATATCAGCTAGTATTAGTTTCATGTTGTGGAACGAAAATAGCTTGTCAGATTTATATATCATGCCTCGTGTCTCCAGCAAACTTTCAGACTCATCTACAATTCACACCAGCGTATTTTTCTTCAAATAAAACCAGCCATGTATATTTGAGCCTAATAAAGACTCTTATACTCCATATTCTCTCTTATTCATTTATTATATATCCGACGACCACTGAGAAATTCCTAAAGTAGATCCTGCGACGCCAATAGACGCACCGCGGATGACGCCAGATAGCCATATATAGTGAACGTTGCTTACTCGGCAACCTACTAAGTACTGACATAAACCCAAATAAACCTGTTATTTAAATATGCAATAAAAGAGAGAGAGAGATTGAAGATGGAGTATAATATTCTTTATTTATCATGACAATCGTTTCGATCTATCGTGCATCGATTACTCATTCGTGGGATGGCGTACCAATGGTTGCTGGGCATCCCACGGACGTAGTTGTGTCTCTTCAGGTTATTTTACGACGGGTGTCTCATGGAATAAACGCTGTTTTACTTCGGTTTGGTACAGCATGCTGATGTGGCTGTAGTTTTTAAAATTCGTGTTTCCTGTGTAGGATTCTATGCATTTATAGAGTGTAGTATTAATATAATAATAATAACAACAACAACACCAATAATAATAATAATAATAATCTTTTCTATACTGGGCACGAAGACCCGAAATGTTGGGGCAGTGGAGTAGTCGATTACAACGACCCCAGTTAGTAAATGGTACTCACTTTATCGACCCCGGAAAGATGACAGGCAAAGTCGACCCGGCGGCGTTTGAACTCAGAACGTAACGTCTGGACAATTGGGGCTAAGCATTTTTCCCAGGCGTGCTAGCGATTCTACCAGCTCGCCTCTTGTATGATAATAGTAATAATAATAATAATAATAATAATAATAATAATAACGATAATAATAATAATAATTATTATAATTATTATTATTATTATTATTATTATTATTATTATTATAATAAGGCCCAAAGTCAGATAATAAGGGAAAACCTCTGTGGTAACGATAACCTCGAGGAAGAGAATGTGGATGAAAGCCAACGTCTGAATAGACAGGGAGAAGGTGCAAGGGGGGAGAGTCTTCGGGGGAGGAATACAAAGAAACCAATATAATGTGGAGGACCCTGAATTGTCAGAGGATATGACAGAGGAACAGAAGGACCTCATGATAAGACTTGAGGAAATAGTCAACACAAGAGCAGAGACCGAGCCGATACATTTGAGTTGCCTCGACCGAGACAGTGTGAAGCGCGAGACCCAAATGGTTGATGAGATCCTGAGATATATCCCGACAGCAGATCTATCAGAAACAAGGGGTTTGATTAGATCAGCTGCAATTTTGGTGGGTGAACTGGTGGGAAAAAAAGAGAAGAAACCAGGCGGACAGAAGGAGCCATGGTGGAAACGGAGAAACAAGGGTGATATTAAAACCTTGAAAAAAGATTTGAGCCGCATAGAAGAATGGTCCAAAGGGCAGTGGAAACATGCCAGAGAGGGTGTTAAGACATATCTTG
>JAOPUL010004099.1:117441215-117453716 GCA_027564515.1 Octopus rubescens
GACACCTGATGAAGGCTGGAGAGTACATCAGCCGAAACGTTGTATTAACAACACTACAAGATGAGGACACATATCCGTCCAATGTATATAATGTAAATAATGTACATAATACCTCGTCTCAAAATATAGAACAATTTTAGACATATATATGTATTCAAAATTTGCTATATCATAGATCTTGTATGATATACAATAATATTTGATGACATTCGTTATTGATACCGTTCAAATAAACTCTTTAGTATTCATATAGTTTATTTTTCCTCTTAAGAGCTATATCAAATTGAATTCATTCTTGCCTTCAATAAATAATCGAGTTGTTTTTTTCACCTCGTAGGAAATCTATTCATTAATATATGTGTGTAAATCTGTTGAAGTTAAAGACTTATTATGAATGTTAATAATTCATTTGAAAGAATTCATTGCGTTGTTTATCAGCACTTGCAGTTATCCTTCTAAATTTCTGTTCTATTAATTTTAAGGATAAGTAATAAGGAGAAATCAACTTTGTTTACCGAAATCATATAACTCTATATGAAAGCATGTAAATATTAGAATATGTTATTTTGTAATGTTCAAACAAGAATGAATCGCTGATAACTTACTGTGTTAATTTTACTCACATGAAATCTTCATCAACCTTTTACTAGTGTAGTCTAAACAGGCATACGTATTATATTAGCAAGCTACTGAGTATGGCTGAAGACATATTGAGGAACGTTAACATAATTATAATGAGGAATTGAAATTGTGTAAAAGTTTTTTAATGATTGTTTAGTCAGAATATATTGGTTATATTCTGCAAATCGGAGAATTTATTCGTACCAAATAGTAAAGGGAATGTTTTATGTGTACTACACTGAAATTATACTCTTGTATTTTGTTATTAATTAATTGATATCTATGTCTGAGACCAAATGTTTCTCCAAAATAATCGAATAGTTGTATACTATAAGTGACAATGCTCAGCTGAATGCGTGTGTGTGTGTACGTACATTCGTGTGTGCGCGTGTGTATGTGTTTGTCTGTATGTGTGTGTGTAGGCGGGTCTGAACGCGCGCTCGTGTGGTTGTGTGTGTGTAGGCAGTCTGAACGCGCGCTCGTGTGGTTGTATGTGTGAGTGCGTGTGTGTGTGTGTGTGGATACAAACAATATCTAGAAGATATGAAATCACTCCGAGCAGTACAGACTGCGTAGTTAAAAATAGACGCTTCAATATTATAATATTGTACGTAGTGGAGTGTACTGTAGAATAAAATCAATTTCTATAGCGTACTGTGTGCAGTCAACTGAATCGACATCACTATATCAATATCAATTAATGGGTAGACCTCATCGTGAAGAATCACAAACAAATTCAAGCCTGTGAAATAATGTTATTTTGAATTCTTTAAATAAAATCGAAGATATCAGTGATAAGAATCGTTCAGTTTAAGTGCAGTTGCCTTTATTCGTTTGCTGTCTTTTGAAACCATTCAGGATACAACTTCAAATGTATATCAGATTAAAGAAAAACACGTTGCTGCCTATAGAATTTTTTTATGTATTCATTTCGAGAAAAACCAAAAATAATCATGTAAGTAAGATAGAACATATTGTAAGGGGAATCGTCACAACTGATTACAGATAATTAATTTTCCAGCCACGGAGCTTGTGCGTAGCAGCTTCTCTACATGGCGCGAGTCTTGTTCGATTGTTTCACATTCGTATTCTCTTTATGAAAATGCATTCTAATAGAATGCAGAACAATCCAGTCTACTCGATAATGAATATATGTCTCAAGGTAGTTATAAATGATTGATGTAACAACAGTGTAAATGATGAATTTAAAAGGGGTATCTTACATATAATGAGGGTTTCTATATTACCTTTATTGCAAATGAACGTGGATTAGTTTAGCATTTTTCAGTCAGGTAAACGCAAACGAAACTAGAAATAATACAAAAACTGGAATAGCCTGCTGGTTGTTTTAATCCCATAGGCTCTTATGTAGATGACCTATGCAAATTAACTAGACAAGTTATAAAGTTTCCTGAACTGACGGTAATTTCTCGACATATTGCAAAACAGCTTTAGAAACAAGCAATAATTATATACTTTCAAAAATTACGACATCATTTTTATAGTGGAATTCCAAATCAAGCTTTTCGTTATTTTAATGTTAGTAAATAGATAAATGTTCACTGAAGTAGAAATGTGCTATAGTACTGGAAGCAAATGGTTTTTAGTTGACTTACGTGGCAACACTAATAATATTGAATAGTGGCAGACACTGCACGGAGCATAATATTCTTCAAACATACACGTATGCGTCCCCAATTTACCAGGATGTTAATTCTGTACCCCATTAAATTTTACAGATTAACATTATCTAACCATTCACTCATTCTGAAGTTGAGTTTCCTGTGCATCACATGCTGCTAAATTTTTCAATGAATCTCTCTATATACAGATAGTCTTTCAATCAAATCTCAAGTATATTTTTTTGTGTTATATTCCCTCAACGTTCTAGATAAACATGTTCATACCGAGACTTATGAATTAAAAGAAAACATTTTTTCTTCCCCACTTCTTTCTCAGATTGCCTCAACCGAGGTGCGTTTCACCACGCCATGCCAAGATTCTTTGTTTTCTTGCAGCCATGATTTCTAAAATGTAACAGTTACTGGGCAATGCACCTCCTTCTAAACGCAACTAATAACTGAAGTCACTGTCTTAAAAATGACCTTATTAGTGGAACATTTGTGCAGTATTTGATTTAACTAATATGTTAAATGTCCATATAAAACATATTCACGCAACAATAGTGCAAGTCGGTATAGATAACAAGACGTTATGATTTGGACGTAATGATTTTGTTTAGAGGAAAAAACAAATCTTTGTAAGCTCAAATGTTTGATGGTTTTATTTTATATTTTCTTTTTCTGAATGTTTAAATATTTGTTATGGAGATACACCAGCTGTTTGTGAAAGATCATTTTAATTGCCGATTCCGTTATCAACTTTCTTTGGACATATTATTCAGACAAATTCCACTGAATTATTATTGCTGTCATGTGCAATGTTAATAATTATATTCCAGTGGAGCTTTAAAAATAATATTTTGGATTTGAACAATTGGAGAAATGACAACTATACTTTTTATCGCAGTATACGCTTTTTATTATATATTTGTTTTCCTTTTGCAAATATCATACATCTATGGTAATACTACCTATATAACAACAATAATTTAATCTGCAAAGAGACCGATATTATATCTATTTTCAAATTTACATTCAATTTGCAATAATAAAGTCTATATTTAGGAGGTTTATCTTTCAGTTATAAAGTATTTTATAGGGAAATGTGAAATACATAATGGTTAACATTATGAATATTTTTTGTATTATATGATTCTCTGCCGAATTGATTCATTTGATATGAAACACAGTATCATAATATCCTTATCTAAAGAATATGAGTATTAGAGAATGTCTCGTACCGTGGATGACTGCTTATTTTATATATTTCTTGAAATAACATTTAGCCTCACATATGTCTGCTGATTTGTGCATTTAGGAAAATTATCCATGCTCTACTTACTAAAACGATAAAGACAGCAGGACTTATATTACAGCAAAATCACAAAGGCTAGTTGAGTGAAGGATTCCACCGTGTTGTATAAAGATTATGCGGCACAACTATAAGCAGCATAAGTTGAGAAATATAGAATCTATATATGTATATATCAGGCGTGACTGTGTGGTAAGAAGCTTGCTTCCTAACCAAATGGTTCCGGGTTGACACCCACTTCGTGACACCCTGGAAACGTATCTTCTACTATAACCTTGGGCTTTTTATGATAAATACCTTTTGAACATTTATGATTCCTCCTCCTCTCATCCGCGGGGGCCCTCAGGTCTGATTTTTAAAATTTTTTTTTTTTGCACTACAAAATTAAAAGTGATAGGAAAACACTTTCTCTTAATTAATAATTTTTGAAATATCTCCGTCAAAACTGAGAAAATCCAACTTCCATGGGTCACCTCTTCAAATTGCACAAACCAAGCCAAATCAACTTGAATGTCTGTCTATTTCGGCATGATTTGGATTCCAACAAATATAAACCCAAACTGAAAGAGAATCAGAAGTCTTCACAGCAGCAACTACAACATCAACTGTAGAAATGCAAAGAAACTCCCCTATGCCGACACAACACGTCTACAATAATCTCAACTATTCACATAGTGAAATTGATATTCTCATCATTTTTCTGAAACTGAAAACAGCCATGCCTCATGTGTAATTCGCATAGCCAAAAGAGTTGTTCGCCTTTTTTATAACCGTCATCATCGACCTCATCATTACTGTTACGATCTACTACTACTACTACTACTACTACTACTACTACTACTACTACTACTACTGCTACTACTACTACTACTACTACTACTACTACTACTTCTTCTTCTTCTTCTTCCTTTTCTTCTTCTTCTTCTTCTTCTTCTTCTTCCTTTTCTTCTACATCTAGTCAGTGACCAAACTCAACCACTCTTTCATGACCCTATCAGTGACCAAATTAAATCCTTTTTCCTTGTTTCTCCATCTCCCACCACCACTGCATCAACGTCAGCACTACCAATCTCAGATAGTACTATTACTAATACTTCTGATAGTGTTGAACCCTAACCACACGCTTTTTTCTCTCTCCAACCTCCACTGCTCAAATGTCATCGGTGTCAAACAAATCTAAACCTAAACTATTTACAATCTACTGCCCCTTACACCACCACTCACACGTCCAAAACAAAATCGAAAAGTGTGTCAACCATTCTTTACATGCGAGACTATGCACTTATCGGGACTGCAATTTCACTCATCTACCAGGGTCAAAACGCTCAATTAATAAAACAACTCCAAACGTAGCACTTCTGATACAACAACACCAACAAAATCAAAGGCAATTCGTAATCCTAAAATTTTCCGCTATTCTCAACTTCGGGGATTATATCTAAAGCAATATTGTATGTCCAATCATCTCCCGGGACTCCACGTACAATCAAAACAACACATCCAGCCATCTTTCAAATATCCATAGAAACATACACTGTTGTAGCAGTATATATTATTCCCACAACTCAAATATCAAGAAGGCAACCAGGTAGAAAACCAAAATAAAATTAACAAATCCAGCGCGGGATTGTCCACCAACCCAAGAAGCAAGAGCACATTCAGCAGGAACACTAGCAAATCAAACAACAGAAAAGACTCTCAACGTAACCACAACTCACCCACCAATTTCTTCCTAACTGTGTAAATTCTATGTTATCCGTGTGCAACCTTACAAAAGATATTCGAAATGTATGGGAGCTATCCCACAGCACCGTCCCAAATCACTAACCCAGTGCAAAAAATACTCTCCTCGCTGACAATAAACCGTATGTCTCTTTTGAGCAATACCACAGTCACAACCTTTTTGTTAATTGCAACCACACTAACAACCACACTACCACTGTACATAGCATTTCAGTGCCAAACAAACTCTAATTTTCGTCCACGACGTAATTCTCTGCAGCCTGAGATTCCGGCAACCGAAGGTGACGCTGAACTGTCTCATCTCACTACACCCTAATGACCTCATGGATCTACGAAATGCTGGCGAGAATGCTATCACTCGTGTTCTTTCAATCGCTGATTGGTCTTTCGATCATTCTCTCACCCCAAACAGCATCAATACATCATGACAGTTATTTATGGACATTCTCACAAATATATGCACACACTCCACTCAACTACGGGGTTAATCGAAAAATCAACTTGCTAATATTTTGCCAGGTGCAAAATCCCCACTTGAGTGATAAAGCTGTTCTATATATAGACAGCAGAATATTAAATGAGGTACGAGTAAGGAGAAAGAATTTAGCTGTTGGATGGAAAGATTACAGTATGGCCTACAACTGTATTTCACACAGCTGGCTCTTCGAATGTCCGAGGAGGCTCGGAGTCAATGACAGATAAACAACGTTATAAGGAAAGCAATGAGAGAATTGGATGTAGAACTGATTTGTGCAGATGAATCGCTAGGTAACGTAAAAAATACGCAGGAGCCTTTCCAAGGAGCCTTACTCTCTCCGTTACACTTTGTCTTTGCACGAATCCCTTTAACAAACATAGTGAGAAAATCCCGACCTTCTAGTGTGCTTGCCAACACCAAGATAGAAATAATACACCTACTTTATAGCGATGAGCTCAAGGTATATACGAAAAATGAAACAAACCTAGATTCTCTAATCCAAACAGTGAGAATTTACAATAATGACATTTGAATTAAGTTTGGAGTAGATAAGTGCGCAGTACTAACAATGCAGAGAGACCGAAAGTCACTGAAGAGTTCCAAAGGAGAGCACGGAAGTTGGCCGAAACGAAATGAAATGGAGGGAACAACATTAAAGCCAGATATACATGGCCCATGTCAATACTGAGATAGACTGTCCCTTTTCCGAAATGGACAAATATCAAGTTGCGGAACATGGATAGAAAAAAGCAGAAAGCTGCTAACATTGCACGAGGCACTCCATCCTTAAAAATTAATACCGAACGACACTATCCGAAAAGAAGGGAAGATGGTAGATGATTACAAGCGCCTAACTATCAGCTAACACCTTGGTCAAAATCTTATGATCTCCGTTCAGCAGAGTTATGGGCCTAAAAGTGTCAGTTACGTCCTCCTTTTTAGGGTCCTTCTTTAGTAGCACCGCCACTCAACGGCTCACAGCACTGGGTATTGTCCCGTTCGGCTGCCAGTTGTGGTAGACGTCTGTCAAGAGAACACCGAACAAGTCTGGCATATAGAGATAAAGGTTGAAAGGCAGACCATCCAACCCCGGAGACTTCTCCCTCGCACCGCCCGCCATCGCGTCTCGAAAGTCTTCAGCTGTTATCGGCATTTCGCAGAACTCCGCGTGCCAGGTTGAGAGGCGCGGCATACAGCCGTGGTAGGATGTGGAATTTATCCCTGTCCCTGACACACCACACGCTCCGTACAGTTCGGCGAAGTGCCACTGAAATTCCGAACAAATCTGACTGGATTCGCTTAGCATGCGCCAATCCCGGACCGTCAAAGACCGAATTGTGGCTTTGTTGCCCCGTCGCCCCTCTGCCACCCGGGCCCATCGACCTGTCTTCGTCTTCTCATATCTCGGCGCACGCGCTCTAGCTCTCACAACGCAACATTCGTGCTAGGCATTAAATAATTCATCGAGTGCCAATCTTGCTGCCAGTTCATCAGTCTCTATGCCATTTCTTAAGCACCTCTTCTACCTTCCTGACGAGGTATCTCTTTAGCTTAGATTCCTCTAAAGCTACCTCCTATCTAGATACAATCTAGAAGACCAGATGCTGTTTGCCTATGTCCAAGGTGGCGCAACCGGGAAATGCAGTCGTTACCTCTCTGACATTTGGAAGTGCCTGAGCAGGTTCGAGAGGCTTTTACATTGCCCTCTCTTATCGGCTAGCCCCACCCTGACCAGGCTTGCCACCACGATAGCATTCCAATTGCCAACTAGAACTAAAGTGCGAGACGCCCCAAGGAAGACCTACAAACGTCTGAAGTCTTATGGCTGTCCCGCCCCTGTTGGCACGTACACAGCGACTAGTCTGAAAGCACCACCTTCGCTATTGCTCACATCCAGCACCACCAACTTACCTTACGGGTTCAAGAAAACCGTCCGTACCTCAAGATCCACCTCTCCTAACAGCACTGCTACCCAACCGCCCATTCCAGGTCGACTGAGAGATGTGCAGATGTCAAATTCATCCAAGATGGGGCCTAGATCGCGTGTGTCGGAGATCCCGGTTTCACTGACTGCCGTCAGATCCATAGCTAGTGAACTGAGGTCGTTGAGCAGGCGCCCCCATTTCCAAGGTGACCCCAGGGCACACAATGTATACAACCTACTCTTAAACATGCCATGATGACCGGATAGAATTTGGAAAAGAAACAAAGCCCGTCTACCTACCATTCGGGTGCCGCTAGAGGTCGGGTGGTTCCACGACCGTACCTTCTTTGGGTTATTCTGGGAACCCCCTTAAAAGCCTACTCGTGGCTTTTACATTAGGGGTTCCCAATTCGTGAAGGAAAGTTTCCCTAATGATTTTATATGACTCTATATGCATTCGCTCCATCGGCAATGCTTCTGGCGCATGAAATGTGATGGTGCTGAAGCTCACACACTCTCTCCCGACGTCACACCGTGCTATGAGGGCCATCAATTGGTTGTTGGCCTTACTCATTAGCAGGCAGGAAGTTTGGTGTTTGTGTGGCTGGTTGTTGTTGTGGGGAGTACTTGCTTTTCTGAGGCTATTGCGATTGTGGTAGCGTTAGTGTAGCTGGTTGTTATGGCAGTGTATGTGGTGACAAATGCAGTATTGGAGTGGTTTTTGATGTTGCAGTTGTGTTTGTGGCTGTTGCCGGTGTGTTTTCTATGTTTTTAGTATATGTGTTGATGTGGGGTATGATGTTTTATTGTGCCTTTTTTGTTGGCATTTTTGGCTTTTGGGGTTCCCCATCATTTTGGCTGCAAGTTGTAGGTGATTCCCAGTCTTTGTAATTTGGGTGTGCGTCAATGGAAGTCTTTAGGTTTTGAGTAGACGAGGAGTGGGAGGGTGTGGAAAAGCTGCGTTGGGAGAGCTCTTGTGTAGTCTGTAACAGGCGTTGCTGTTGTTGTTTTGGTTTCTGTGGCTGTTGTTGTTGCTGGTGGTGGTGAGCTTTCGGCATTTACTGGTTTTGCTCTAGTTGTTGATGGTGCCGTTATTATCGTGGTTGGAGATGTTTTTGTTGTTGTTCGTCGCTGGTTTCGTTGTTGAGGTTTGCGGTGCCCTGGTGTTGCGAGGAAGGGTGTTCCACGGTTCTCTCTATTCCGTTGAGGGCAGAACTCTCTCAAGTTGCCTCTCTCCCCACGCAGGTGGCACTGTGGCCTTCTTTACTCAACCATTATGTGTATCTCTTCCCCTCCTGGATGGCAAATGAGGTCAGGGATCATATGCATCACATCTGGTTTAATGTGGAGTAGCACCTCCCCACTGATCCCAGACCAATCTTCTCATCGCGTCCTTTTCACCTCCAGGAGGCTGTTACTCCCATCCATTATCACGCACGCTAAAATCCACCAGAGAATTACATCTGGTGGAATGCCTGCTATATTTATGTACACCATCCTCCTTCCTAACTCGGATGGGTTGAGCACTTATTTTCCACTCCAGCAGAGAACGACGGAATGTTTAGCAGCCAAAGCTTCAGATTTATTTACACATATACATACATATATGAGTCAGTGTGTGTGAATGGATGTGTTTGACTACTGTGATATTCATCACTTTCGGCTACTTCTAATTTCTCTGTGAAACTAAGAAAAACAATTCCATGATTTACCAATTCCTACGCCGATCGCTGTACACGAAGCATTGATAAATGTTTTTCAATATTTCTCAAGTCTTTATTGTTTGCGGTTTCAGAATTATCTACTTTATCAATGTAACTTTCTCTGTCGTCGATTCTTCAAATTGCTAATAGACTCGCATTGATCTATTTGGTTGGATTTATATAGAATATGGTGACACCGAAATATCTCATTTGTAGTGGTAGTTGATTGGAACAGACTGCAATCTTACATCAACTCTCATTCATCATCACCATCTCTCAGAGTGTATTGATCTATCTTCGTCGTCATTAAAAGAAGAACACAGATTTCCATCTCCCGTTTGCAGATATCGAATATCTTCCCTCCGTTCACAATCAACGATAATATTCTGTAAGAGATTTCTAAAGGTTCATTTGGACTGACAATATATAAGTTGTTACTCGATCGGCAATTTGTGATGTATAGAATGGTGTCCTCTGGTAAAAGTTGGAGCAACCCTGCAATGACTTATAGAAAATCAGAAAATCCTTTTTATACTGTTCCCGTGCTACGATTTCATATGCCCCAAAAATATTTGAACTAATCTAAAAGTTTGTTTATTTTTCAACACTGCCTACATTCATTTGCACAAGCTTGGCTGTCACAGCATGCTGTCAGTGGATGGTTTCTTCTGAAATTCTGTAACGAAGCTGTGCCTTACCATCCATTGCTCTCAGTAGTAAAGGAGTTTAAAATGCATACATCGCTCTAAAGGGAAAGCTCTGAAGTGAATGTTGGTATTGAAACAATTGTTGCCTGGAGTGAGAAGTTTCTCCATTGCAGCCCTCAGAGAAAATGACTGCGTTACAAGTCAAACAGTCGGAAACATATTTGAGGATATTTAAATGTTTGTTTGTGTGTGCTTAAATAATATGTACCATATGTGCGAGTCCTATCAAATAAAAGGAATATGCACAACATTTCATCCACGATGAAAAGGCTCTATTAATGTAGCCTTAAGAAAAGAATCAGGGCGTACATAGGTGAGAAAATGAGGTTAGAAAGCATAAAAAGCGACACAAATGGAGTTGTCCAAGACATCCCAAAAAATCATATAATTTATAAGGAAAGAAAATTAGTCAGAATCGAATTACAATAATGAGACATTTTACAGTTTAGTGTCTCTACTCTTAAAGGGGAATTATCCCGCACCATTAGAAAAACACGGCGACGCAAAACTTCAAATCATTTACTCTAGAATCCATGCAACTTTATTTGGTCGAAAATAAGTGATACATACACTTTCAATATGACCACCTGTAGAAAGAGTATCTCTGTCATGCTCTATGAACACGAAGACTAACTAGGGAATTGTTTTACCAGGTAATATATATGAAGGAGGAGATTAAGAGTTCCACTAGCAACTCGTACACAAATGAGCGGGAGGGGGATGGAACAGCTTGGCTGAAATAATGGAAGCTAAATGGTAGAAATTCAGAGATAGAAAACCACATGTGTACTCTACAACAATGTGAAGGATAAACAAGAATGCATACTGAAAATGTAGATATAAAAATATATGTCTAAATGACATTGATACAATGTGAGACAACTAGAGAAATGTTATATGTATTAAAAATTGAGATTGTTACAAGAAAATATGGAAAGCGAATGTTCAGTATACAGGGTTTCCCAGAAATATTTACCCATCATATTTTTGTTATTACTCAAAATATACAAGAGATGGCAATCAAGCATCCTGAATTATAAGGACTACATTCTACATATATAATAAATGAAGCAGATTTCAAAATGACCACCTTTTGCTTTTATTATGGTCTGCAACCAAGTGGTTACTGAACTTTAACAGTGCTGCACTACATCTTCGTCAACCGTTCTCCAAGGGCTTCTTTCAGATACACCACACTTAAATCTGAGAATGCTGAGACATCATTATCTAAGATAGATCAAACAGAAAAGTACATTCGGTCGATGTATGGGCTTGATGGAGGCCAAAATGTATTGTCTCCAAAACTGCAAAAATGCTCTCTGCACCATTTTTGCGTAGCATTCAAGTTACGGTCTGGGTACCGTCCTGAGAGAAGACATACTTCTTTTCAAATGTCTCATTTAACCAAGGAAGCACGTTTACATCCAACATTTTTCGTAAACTGTGCTATACATAATACCCCCCTTCTAAATGGCTACCAAAAGAAACTTGGATCCATCAGATGCTACGGCAACTGGTTTCTGATTGTGAAAAGGGGTTCGGCTCGCTTGAAGCACGTTCTGAGAATCAGCAGCGTACAGTGTGTCGTTCTGTTTGTTCGTAACAACATCCACGGTGAAGATCTTCACAACCATTCAAATGAAGAATTTGTTTGTGGCGCTGTTCATCGCTAATTTCTTATTCCTCCTGACGAACAATGTTGTTTTCGAAGCTGCTGATATTACTTGTCTGAGTTGCTTATCGTATGCATTTATCCTGCCATTCTCTTTAGCAAATATTTGATTTGAAGATTTTGAAATTGTAAGCTCTCTTGCCATTTTTCGCATGCTTCGACGAGGATTCCTCTGAAGTCTCTTTCTCAGAGTATACATCATAGGTTTTGATCAAACAGATTTTTGTTTATGCCTAGATTAATTGTAACGTTTCCAGACATTATACAACGTCTTACAACACATATTGAGTTGTTTTGCAATATCATGGTCTGATTTTTCTGCTGATTTTAATGCAAAAATGTAACAATTTTTATCTTGAGACATCAAAGTTAGAAACACAAAAAGTAAAGCTGAAACATATAGAGACCACTTTGCACTATCAAAAATATATTTACTTTACAAAAATATATTTACTTACAATATGTTCGCTAATCATGAGTAAATCTTTCTAGGACACTCTGTATACATACATATATATATATATTAATATTACATCCACGAGAACATATGATGAAATGGGCCTCATCTTTTCATATTTCTTTATGCACTGAATGAATATAACAAGCGAGAATTTCATTTAAACATTCAAAATATTTCATGCTTGTGGATAACTATCTATCTATCTATCTATCTATCTATCTATCTATCTATCTATCTATCTATCTATCTATCTATCTAT
>JAOPUL010004099.1:117466990-117478124 GCA_027564515.1 Octopus rubescens
ACACACACACACACACACACACACACACACACACACACACACACACACACATATATATATATATATATATATAAGGAGAGAGCGACAGAGTCAGTAAAAATAAATTAAAACTGCATTTCAAGTGTAAATACCCAATAATCTATCGCCAGCGGCAGACAACCACCGCCACTTCCGCCTCTCGGACCAGCATACCACGTGGTTTCAGTTTCCTTAGACCTCATCAGTACTGTTTGCTGATGGCCGGAATTAGCACCTATTGGCACCCTAGCTATATATATATTTATATATATATATATATATATAGTGACTTTCATAAAATATAACCGGTTTCGGTGTGTATGTCCATCTTATCAAATACTAAGAATTGTAAGTAAAAAAATAGAGAATGGAAAAAAATTGGAAATTAATGACAGTTTGTTCTCATATGTTGTGCATAGTTACAGTCTAGTCTTTTCATTTCTATGTTGCCTATCTAGGGTTCTGGGTGTCAGGGAGTTTATGTTTTAGGAATTCTATATAATTGACAGGAATTCATATGAAATGCTTTGTGTCAAATCATTTTTTACCTTCTATTTTTTATTCAGAAATGTTAAGTTGATTTCAGGATTGCACGGATATATTTTTATGACCAATCCTTTTTTATCGAATGTACACAACATGTATAGATTTTATGTAGGGATCTGGCGTGGGGGTTCATATTTCAACAATTCTAGAGAATTGACAAGTATTCCTATGAAACGTTTTTATTCTGAAATGGTCAGTTGTAATTGTTAAATTGGTTTCAGTTGGGGTTTCAAGAAAATGTTTTTATAAACAATCCTTTTTTCTATTGAAAATATATGTTCTTCATGTGGGGGTCTTGAGTAGGGATTAATATTTCAGGAGTTCTATTGAATTAAACATATTTCCTTTGAAATGAATAATATCTTTTGGATCAAATCATTTGTATTACTATTTTATTCAGAAAGGGTCAGTGTATGTGTTAAGTGAATTTCGGTGTGTGTGTATGTTGGGGATGGGGGTGATGTTTTTATGACCAATCCTTTTTTCTATTGAAAATATATGTTTCTTGTAGGATTCTAGAAAAGGTTTTAATTTTCAGGAATTCTGTTGAATTGAAAATATTTCTTTTGAAATGAATAATAATTTTTCTTTGGAAACATTTCTTTAATTCTTTTTTATTCAGAAATGGTCAGTTGTAAGTTTTAATTGGATTTCAGGATTTGAGGGGGGGGAGAATATGTGTTAATAGCCAATACTTTTTCTATTGAAAATGTATGGATATTACGTAGGGATCTGGAGTGGGGTTTATGCTTCAGAAATTCTATAGAATTAACAGGAATTCTTATGAAATATTTTGTGGCAAAACGTTTTACCTTTCTTTTTTATTCAGAAATGGTCAGTTGTAAATGTTAAGAGTATTTCAGTAGGGAGTTCAAGAAAATGATTTTATAACCATTTTCTATTGAAAATATATGGGTTTTATGTTGGGGTCTGGAGTAGAGGTTAATGTTTCAGGAATTATATTGAATTGAAGATAACTCTTTTGAAATGAATAATAATCTTTGTGTCAAATTATTTTCTATTTCTTTTTCATTCAGAAATCGTCAGTTGTAAGTGTTAAGTGGATTTCAGGAAGGGGGCAGACTATGTTTTTATGACCAATTCGTTTTAAATTTAAAATGTATGGATTTTATGTAGGGGTCTGGAGTGGTTCATGCTTCAGGAATTCTATTTAATTGAAAATAATTTGTTTGAAATGAATAGCAATTTTCTATTCAGGATATGGTCAGCTGTGTGTGTGTTTGTTTGTTTGTTTTTAGGCTTGTGTGTGTTTTCGTCTGTATTTTGTGGTGTGTGTGTGTTTGGTTTTAAGAATATATTGTATAGAATTGTTTATGGGTATGTGTGTAAACTGTAAATCCTTATACGAATTGAAGGTAAGAGCATTCTCTGCTATAATATATTTGAATATGCGATTGGTAACCTGAAAATCTTCCCAACATTAAAGGCTGATAATCGGCTCTCTCTATCAAACTATGTTCCTGACATTTACATAGCATTGTATATTTCGCCAATGTTTGTTTGAGATGAAGTAAAAATCAACGAGGAAATTCTGGTGAAGTTCCAAGTTCAAAAGTTACTTTTTTGCTGTGAGTCTTCAAGAGAAACAACTCTCCAGAATCACAATCTTTCTGGATCATATAAATTATTTAACTACTTCAACCTGATGTTTATAGACGTCAGCCTCTAGTGTGTCACATCTGTTTCAAACTGAAAAATATAAAAATATTTTATATTATATTTTTTTAATCCGATTGGTACTGATTAATAAATAACTACCGTTAAGAATATTTTGAAAAGAAGAAAACTTTGGTATTTATTATAATATAAACATCAGAATAAAAATAATTGTATTCTGATACTCATTTTACTGCAAACTTTCCTCATTCACTATATGGCTTTTAGTGTTTCAAATCTACCTTCTTACGATGTTGGAGTTCTATTGAAGTAATTTCTTTGCTACTTGAGAATGGCGCGTTATCAATCTGATATTGAATCAATGTCGCAAAAATACGTCCATACAATTTTACTGTTTTCTAACACACTCGACATTTTTCATGATTTCTCCCCGAAGCTATGGAAGAATGAATAAAGCTAGAGGCATTAAGATATATCAAGAGGTCACTTAGAGAAGTTATTGATTATTGATGTCGCAATGGGTCTTCCACTAGAATTAATTTATCTTACTTCTTTTTTTTTATCTGTAGCAGAAATGAATACGAAAGTAAAACCGAAAGAAAAAATTGATTGTTCATTGACAGATTAATAACATTCAGAATGAGAAAGTTTCCTGTGTTTACCACAGACTATCATTCGGTAAAACCATTATGACAGATCAATATGTCGAATATTTGAAATGGTGAGTTTCGTAGAAAAATATAAAAGAACCCATTGGCTCAGATTTCCATTGCTTGTTTCACGATCGCGTACAGCATATGCATTTTAAATTCCCATTATGAAGTCATTAAGATGACTCATACATAACGTATACACGAGTATATAATAAGTTCTTTTATTAAAAATCGGCAGAAGTTACAATGTGGCTGAAGCGCCGACTGTTCTCTTCATCGACACTTCTCTATGAACGAAACTCCCGGCACTTAAGTCACTCCTTAAATAATAGTTAATATATATTCGTGTGCGTTTGAGTCCCTGAGTTTCAAATCGGTATTCGCACTGTCAACTCCACTAATTCGGTTTAGTTTGGATTCTTTACTAAAACAGGAACGTGTTTCTATGAGTGCGGGTGGAGCAGTAATGTCGGACGTATAATTATAATATTTTCATCGTTTCGTGTATGTTGATTTCTCTTGTATCAGTTGTCTTAGTTCATTAACATTTTTAAGTTTAATTATCTCTTACAGTAAATGGTCAACTTTTAGTAGGAGCTAACTAAAATATGCGGCAATAAAATATATTCCACCTTCACAAACGCATAGTCTTCTATTTGCGAAAGTATAACATTAAAAGTTAACTGAATTGGCTTGCTTCTGAATTTCTCTTATTTGTTGGATTAATGAAGAGATATTGCTCTGAAAATTGAAACAGTAATGATTCAATAGAATACTAATTTTAACACTACGGCACTAACTTTTATACTAAATCTAATTTTGACATAGTCCAGCAAGTTATACAAAATGCGGAGGGCAGAGGTTTATAAAAAGTATAAAGCTATTATTCCATTCCCGGGATTATACAAATGATTTTGAATAAGATGGTGACTTGAGATTATCACACGCTTGATATTTTTCAAAGTTCCCTTATCCTCTCCTAAATCAACTTCTCGTCATAATATAGTTGATCGAATGTTTATCAAAGTATTACCGAGACACGCCACGTCGACAGCAGTCAATATTTTCTCTTCACACTTCCTCTTGTAAATAATTGAAGATCATTGGTGATCGTCCCGTCAACATAAATTGATAATTAACAGAATAGTTAAGATCTTGAATCCTGTCACCGATACTGTTTTGTGTAACTTGCTAAGTTAATTATTGTCAATTAACTTAGTTTACAAGTGGGTGATCAAAATCATCTAGTTATCAACATGTACCAATGGGACATGAAATAATTCATTGCAGACAACAGACAAACTCTAGAATTGTCTAGTAATTATTATATCACGATTCCCCGTACAAAACAAAATAAATGTTAAAAAAAGGAATTAAAAATACGAAATAAAAAAAACATTATATCTAAGTGGAAATTTAGACCACATATGTTAGGCAATATAGAAGAGGATAACATCAACGGACGTACAATTCTAGGAGATTTGGTAACAAATATATATTGTTGAAATTCGTGTACTTATTGCTTTTCTGATATTACGTTTACAATAAAACTTCATAATGATAACTTCTAGGGTCTTGCAACTTGTTTGTGATGTATATAAGTATTCTTGAATTGGTTGTTTTGCAAACTCACTGTTGCTCAATAGAATACTGTATGGGCACGAAACTACATTAAGCATGTTTCTGTAAAACTCTCTTTTTATAGGAATTCTCCTGAGAAGGACACATTTTTCCTTACAGAATATAAAGATATTTTGTAGTTTCAAGTAAACAAGTAATCTGGTAACAATATAATACCATTTCTAAGCATAGGCAAAGCAACGATGAAATATTTATGCAATCGTATGCAATCGTATGCAATCGTATGAGCATATCAGCACAAAAACCTATCTCCCTCAAATTTCACCGCATCTACTAAAAGTCAAAGGGGCGCATTGTATAAA
Organism: Octopus rubescens; assembly: GCA_027564515.1. NCBI lineage: Eukaryota > Metazoa > Mollusca > Cephalopoda > Octopoda > Octopodidae > Octopus > Octopus rubescens. The sequence continues at coordinate 117,471,789 of JAOPUL010004099.1, forward strand.
ATTGAGTTATTTACAAATTTCCCGAAACATAAGTCGGATTAACAACGTTAGAAATGCCTCTTAACACGTATTTGCTCAAACAACGTTCACCTATGATTAAACAACGTAACCTGGCACAAGTATAAATTGAGACAAAATATATTCATTTACAACAGCGGTGCCGTTTCTCAACAAATATAAGTATTCATTACTGAATTCGTATTTATAACTCAATATTTTATTAAGTATATTGATAGTTGACTCTGATAAAATCAAATAGTCATTTGACCATATGTAAAAGATGATTGACTGATATATATGAAAATTACGATTGTTATAGTAGTTTCTATTTGTAGATCCTGCTTCACCAAAACGTTTGAACCGTGTTGATTTAGAGAAGTATATCAGAGCATATAAGGTTAGTTGATTTACCTTTTTTAAAACGATAAAATTACATCGAAATATACATTTGAATCTCCCGAAATACTAATTAGTATTTCTAATTAGTATGTTAAGAGTGCTCTCGCTTATTTTACTGGTGAATTTGTTGTCAGCTGTCGTATCTGTTTAGTGCCGGAAATACTTTGCAATTCTTGTATCGCATCAAGTGTTACATGGTTTGCCATCCGATAAAAGTGAAGCACTTTATTTTCCGCCTAGGTGAATATACCTGTTCAGCCTGATTTTGATATGTTATAATACTCTCCGGCATTTTGTTCAAAGTAGAAGCTTTATTATATTTTACTTCTAAGACTGAAGTTCATGCTTCACTAAAAAATGTAATGAGATATTTTGCAAGTTCATGTGACGTTACAAACGTAATAACGTGCTTATTTGACTTTCGAAGACTTAATGTTAGTGATTACAAATATTAAAGGGTCATGTATGAATTTCATTGCATGTAATTGATTTATGACTCAATAAATAAGAGTTATCCTTGGATATTTCAGGGGAATGTACACGTTGACAAACGGTGATCCGTTTAATTTCAATCTAACCCAATTGCTTCTCAAGTAACATGTTCAATTGGTTATTTACTTTATGCGTAGAACTTGACTTTGATTGAGGCACTCTTAAATTCCTGAAGAGAAAACTAAACAAAATAAATAAGATAGAAGGAATTACAAACTAAAATTACTCGACAAGTAATGTGTATTTTGATTAGGTTAACTGACGACTTGTAATAAACTGATCATGAAAACATATACTTACGCGATGATTACTGAGAAAGAAAAAAAAATAAGACGTAAAATCAGTTGTTTAAAAAATAATTCATCTCAACGATTGGCATGGAGCAATAATGTTCGAACGTGTTAAGTACATTCTGAATATAAGATCAATCAAATTATAGAAAACTTTGTTTTTATTTAATTCGTTGGTAATTTAAAAACGAAACTCAAATTTCCGCGCATCTTCATCGAATATATGTGACTGTGTTAAATTATCGCTTCACAATATACGTGATTATGGCTATTGAAGTGATTATCTGTTTGTGTATTTTGGTTCTTTATTTTCCCAAGGAGTGGTAAATATAATTAAGCGGAGAACCAATTCATTTGAAGACATGTGCTAATTTTACTTTGCAAAGTTGCTATTCAGTTAGAAAATGATTATTTTTCATACACATTTACACCAAGTCATACCAGTTTAAGACGAAACTTTCGATACATAGTAAACATTGAAATTAAAATATGCAATTAATAAATGTTTAATTTATTTTTACAATTTTCAAATAAGGATGAGTTTTATTATATCCTAAGGGTATTAATTTGAAAAAATGTATATACGCTTAATAGGCACAAGATCGGATTTTCGTTTATTGTATGATTTTGTGTTAAATATTGTGTATGCTCCAAATTACTGTACGAAGAAAAAGATAGTTCGCATTATCTGGAGTTGTGGACGCAGAAATAATTGAAACATGAAAGCCTAAAAATGTCGATGAAGAAAGTACAAAAAACGTATGTTTTATAGAAGATTAGCAATTCAAGGAAAATGTAGAAGAAATGTTTGCAGAATACTAAAACAAAATGAGTATTTAGCATTTACGCTGTTGCCGCTGGAACTTCATCAAAAATTTGTAACGAAGTAGCCTAACGCATAAATGTTTTCTCTGTTTCAATTTATGTTGGAGAAATATTATTGAGGGCAAGAAAGGAATTCAGTAACTTAATAGTTCTGTGTCCTGTGATTCGAAATATGTTCATCTCTTGTCAATGCTCTTCTCGTTTGAGCCTACTATGATCTAATGCTTTCTTGATTATTTTCGGCGTCTTTGTTCACACAACATATATTCTCTGTAATGCGAATTTAGCTTTCGGTGTATGCTACAATTAACATGAGTTTAGATTCGGAACGGAAAGTTGAGAATTATCTAACAAAGAGATAAACACTCTGTACTACAGTTTCTATGCTACATATTGCTGTACACTTTTGATGGCAAAATTAAAAATGAACCAAGTCCACTGGCGACTATAGTTGAATTATTAAAATACCACATCAATCTGATCAGATTTCCTCTACTGTGCAGTTCGACTATTCTCTTGACAGATTTACTCAATGGGAAAGGAGTATTTTTCAACTGAAATTTTCTAGATTGAGAACAAACATGCGTTTGCAGTGATAATGTTTGTATCTTATGGATTTTCAAATTCAGTCGTTTCCATTGCTGATACAATAACATGAATAACATGAAATATATTGCTCAGGCTGTCCACTCGATCAGAACGTGTTCAATGTTTTTAAGAAGTATAAAAACATGTTAGCATTGCAAAGAAACTATTCCCTCTTCTCTTTTTATCATTGATTAATTGCAACTCTTGAATATATTCCAATTTAAAACATTTCCAAAATATTTTCCATACTGAAGTCCTCTGAAATGAACAAGCAAACGATTGCCCTTTTGATAATCACATTGCAATTGCTGGAATTTTCTTCCAAGGACGGGATTTATGCAATAGTAGCTAATGTATATAGCTGAATTTGTTGCAGATTGACATACATAATTATTAACCATTTTCATAACTAAACAATCTACAATGAAGTCATCATCCTCTAATTTTCCTTCATAATTGTCCGGTCCATATCGGATATCACTCACCACGAATGTCAAGAACAAACTACAATTGACACTTGCATTCCCTATCATTACCAAATCAAACAATACCACCGGCTCTTTAAACTGAGTACTGCGATAATGTTTTTCCACATCAAGTTTAAATTCAGTACTTTCAACAATGTATTCAAGCAAAAATATAATCGTAAAATTCTGATGATTCCTTAATTAAATAGATTAACGGAAACATGTGCATTTGCTTGGCACATATCGGGGTAAAATTTGCACCTTTCCTTTATTCAACTTTAATATTCCTGAAATGGTGTGCCTTATGTAGCCGAAGCGCACTGCAAAACGCATATTTTTAGTTGCAATATCCAACCCTTTCACACATATAATGGAAATCAATTGTTTCTTCTATATTAGTAATTCAGAAAGATTATGAATTGTTCTTCTATGCAATTTCATACAATAAATTTGAGTGGATAAATCAATTTATTGCAGTAGGAAAATATACATGTAGTGAGGGGAATATAACAGGTATTCATTTCCTGAAACAAATCTAGTTTTCCTTTTCCTTTAGACATTCTGAACATACTTCCTTGACATGTAACGTGTCTGTGGATAGTTCTATTAGCAAAGAAAATTACTTTCATTATATTATTATATTTTCTTAAATGTATAACGAATCTTCAATGATTTATGAACTAATCCGTTTGATTATTAAAATCCTACAACATATGTGTTGTTATATACATTAAACAAATTTAATTAATTGATTATCTCTCTCTCTCTCTCTTAATTTGAAATAATAGAATGATTGTCAGTTATATTCACCATTTTTCATCCAATTATCAAATGTAATATTTGACATATAACATCTACAAAAAGTATATACTTATACGTAAATAACTCTTATAACATCACCTCCTGGTTTAAAAGCTGAATGTAATCTTACACTCTCAGTAGTACCGCTTGAATATGCAATAACTATAAGATTAAGGATCTGTGTTGCTCTGATATTAAAAAGCCATATTCTTGAGAGTGGCTTAAGCATGATTTTGTTTGTATAACACATATATTCTCTGTTTGTAACATCATCCTATGAAGTCTAGTCACCTGCCATGCTATGTGAACGTTAGTACAGTGTTTCATATATTATCTATCTATCTAATAAGAACTAAATAGTTTAGCGCTAAATAAAGATAACTAAAAGAACTCGACCCCATGTACCTGTGTGAAAATATAACTGGGATAAGAATTTCCGTAAATTGTGTTGACAGGTAAATCCATTCCTTTAAATCTAATCATATTGCAATTAACGCAAAAACTAATTTTATTCAGTTGTTTATGGGTTTTGTAGCTCTAAGCTTCCTCTACATTTGTTAATCGCTTTTTGAAATTTGAATAAATCTTACCTCTTTTCAGATATATGACAAAGCAATACCAAATAGAAACAAATTAAGCTTTCAAATCAAATTTTCACATCTACCACAGCCGATCGAAACAATTGTTCTATGCACAGAGAAGGCGTTATTACTGAAAGAACTGCACAGAAACGGCGTTCACACGTCAAGAAGGGGATATTCAATCTCACAGATTCTCCACAATACGGCTGACTTATTCAGTCCAATAGGAAGCCATTAATTGATCTCATTGCCCTATAAATAGAATAAAGATATCATCCCTGTCAGTTTCACTTGATCGGTAAGTTTCAAAACTCCCATTAATGAGTGCCACATGCTCTGAATGAAATTAACAAACTCAAGCGCTCCTCTCTCACCGCTATTTTGCTCAGTTGACACCTGTTTATTCGGTATTTCTTTAGCGCATCGTCACCGGTGATATGAAGTGGTGATTTTAGGTAAATATAAAGCAGAGAAAAGAATGGTTGAGTCCTCAAAAAACAAGAAATATCTTGAGCCATCCTTGAACAACATCCACGAAAGAAAATAAATTGTTGGCGCGACGGAAAGGAGTAACCAGTTACAAAATGCTTGAAAACATATAAACAGTCACTGCAGAGCTTTACGCTCAGCAAATATACCGGCTCAACAAAGTAATCCAGTTGAAGCCACTCTATCAGTGTCACAGCGTGCTTCTTCAACACAACAATGCTCCCTTCCACGTCGTTAATTTGCCCCAAAATGCTATTCAAGAACGGTTTTGGGAAGGTCCATCGCATCCACCGTATTCTCTTGATATCTCACCTTTAGATTATCACCATTTTCGGTCACACACCAACAGTCTGTAATGCGTTCCTTCAACAATAATCTGGAATTGAAAGAAGGACTCCATGAGGTCTTCAAGTCAAGACATTGTTAAGCTAGTGGTACGTTGGTAAGAAGTCATAAACCATGAAGGAAATATATTATTGACTGAAATTTTTGTTTTAAAATTGATGAGGAAAAATAGGAATTAAAGTGAATAAAAAAAAAGAAACGATAGCTAATTTATTTGACAACCCAAGAAGTTCTGAAAATCAGAAATTTAAAGGATAAATGTAAACCTCTAAATTCATATACACATATTTACCGCTTCTGCTTTACACTTCAATAAAAACTGTATAATATTATCATCGATTTCTAACTTTAGCAGAAGAGCATAAGTTTGTAGGTTAACGTGATTGACTTGAATCTGGTATATTTGTTGTAAATACATGTTGAATTTCAGACGGACGATCAAATTCAACACCAAGATATTTTCATATCATACCATACAGGATTATTTCTAAACAACATTAGAATTTCATTCAGTTGTCTACTATTTCACAGAAAGCTTATGGGGTTGTTGATATTGTAAGAGAAGGCAAAGTAAAGGTCAGTAGTCCGTACCGAACTTCAGAAATAGTGCGTATTTTTTATTAGCATAATTAAATATTAAATAATCGCAACTAGTTATCCGTAAATATGTATCCACGGCTAAGTACAATTAACAGTCCCAAGCAAATGAAGACACTTTATTCACGACTGATTCATTATCTTGGAGAAGTTAATATTTTAAGGAAATGCCACCAAAGTGGGCGCATCATTGTGGTGGTTCAACCTGCCAGAAATAGAAAATAAATCTTCCATCCGTAACCGTAAAATCTTAGCAAGAATTAATGCATTAGACAACGTAGGCTTAATGATAAATTGGAATACGTTAGGGTGAGAATAGGAAAACTTTTGATTATAAGAATGTTCAATCTGAGCTAACCACAATAAATGTCTAAACACCCCGAATTCTAACTCACATTCATATTAGATGTATAATTATTAAAGCAAAAAAGTGAACCAGCATACATACATACACGCATATAT
>JAOPUL010004099.1:117492664-117505164 GCA_027564515.1 Octopus rubescens
AGAGAGAGAGAGAGAGAGAGAGAGAGAGAGACAGACAGACAGACAGTCAGACAGACATACAGAGACAGAGACAAATATATATTTATGTATATATGTATACACATATGTACAAAGTGTTTGAAGTGGTGTACAAATATTCTACTATTCAAGATGTTAAATATATAATAATTAGTAAAAATAATTGTTCAGGAACAATTTCATTGAATGCTGTACTGTCTCATGACATGTAAAACTTTCTTATTATTGACGTTACTCGCGTGATGTACAAGCACACCTTTCGCAATCTCACAAACCCGCATAGACATTTATGAATGCACAGATATGCATGTATCACACAAGTAGCATACGTCTGTCAATCAAGCTGGGAATATATATGGTTGCGCAGAATATTGAGTGTTTTCGACTATATTATGCGACATACTTCTCAGAATCGTTATTGAATTAGATACAAGTGTCCTCAAGAAGTGCTTGAAATATAGCCAAAAGAACTTAAAGTACGGAATAAATTGTGGAGAAATAGAAAGTAGTCCATTCGTCACGAAACATGTTTGGCCTGACTGGCTCATTCAATATAACACTATTTATCATAAATTCTAATGCTTCCGATTCATTTCTTCAATGCACAGCAATGCAACTGCTAACCATACTCGTTGGAATGCTTCAATTACGGTGACCCTTTTTGTATAGAATATAACCTGTTGTATTGAATTGCGTGAATAAGTTCATAGATCAGTGACTCATCCCTCTGTCATTCGATTCATTGTTAAGGCAAATAGTTTATAATCCAGGAATAGTATCATTCCATAATGAAAGTTCAGCGCTCCGATATATTATCTACAGAAGCAAAGCAGAGAAATTATTTATTGAAATCAGCGTATCTAAAGGTGACGAAAATATGAAATATCAAAACAAGACGCGGTGATAAGAATGTTTAAAATATCCCTCGATGAAATTTTGAAGTCTTTTTTTTTTAATTTTATGATCTGCAAATGTTTTCATGCGCAATCATTAACATAAAATGTTATAAACTTTATGAGTAGAAATTAAATTGAAACATATAATGAAGTAATATACACTGATTATAGACAGAAATATAACGAATGAAGTTAAGTACCAGAACCGCAGTTCTACTACTACTACTACTACTACTACTACTACTACTACTACTACTACTACTACTACTACTACTACTACTACTACTACTAATAATAATAATAATAATAATAATAATAATAATAATAATAATAATAATAATTATAATGATAACCTGAAAATTGAGATCGCCAAGATGTGGCAGCTGCGTGAGTCAAGCATAAAGGTGACTTGACAGACAGTATAAATCCCCCGGTACACACACTATCATCTACAACATCAAACCATTGGGTACTGTGCGACATCTTCATAATAATAATAAATTATAATAAAATCATCGCTAAACGAGGTAATAAATCACAAACAAAAGTAAGAGAACCAATTATGAATGTAGCCCGTTGGACGACAGCAAATACTTTTTCTTTATTTGTTATTTTCCAGTTAAATATGAAACATACCAGACGCCTCGCCAGAGATATAAATAAACAAACACATGGTGAGACGATGTCCTTATGTATTAGTGTAAGCAACACGTGGTGAGTACAAACATTGTAATATTAACCACTTATATACACAATATTAACCACGCATGTATACATAAAGGTTATTCAAACATATTCACATTTCGTTTAAATTTAATATTATAAACGAGACGCACACACATACACAAAAACAAACATGGGCTATATTTTCCCCAACTAAAAAAAATAATAAGACACCAGCGATGACATTGCTTGAATACTAGCCTAACCCTCTCACAATAAACATTCATTTACATTCACCACAGAGTACCAGATGAGAAAATATTTGGACCACTTAAAATTATAAGTGGGCTACGGATTATCTGAGAACTCATTCGGCATGTTGGAAAAAGCAGTCAAATCTCTTTCAAAGTACACCTTAGGATAATGTAATTCTGAATGAGGCTGTCCATGTGAACGGCTCAGGGATTTGGTACAACCTCTGCCCTTCATAGGCTGGTGTAACCTCTGCGTCTGTGGGAGTCCTGCGGCAAGTTACATGGGGCGAACCTGACGTCCTGATGCCTTGGTAGGCACCCACGTTAGAGCTGGTGTTGTATTTAGGGAGACCCTTTGCATGAAAATCTCGACAAAACAAGCTCGGGGAGCAAACCCTGTAGAAAACCATTCTCATTCGCTGCAATGATGAAAATAATTACCAATAAAAATAACGGCGTGATCGGGAAGAATGCTCCGGATGTCCAAGACATCGGATCTCCCGCGCCCGGCAGGGGCCCCTCAAGGGGTAACTGAGAGGTAGACCAAACTCCACCCGATCGTGGTCCTTTAATTGGTCAAAGAGCACAACGTGCTCGCAAACGCAAGTTGTCTCCGGAAAAAACAAAACGACAATTAAGTACCATGCACAAGCCTTACTAGACAAGAGCAATTGAAAATGTAAAGCTGTTGGGAAAAGGGCATTAGAAATTTGGAACAAGCTGGGATTTTTCCACATTACTGTAAATGGATTCATGAATCAGATATGAACGATTCGGAATAGAGGCTTTCTTTATGAGGCCCAACTTTAGGTAATAATGGAAAACCTTTGCGGTAACGATAACATCGAGAAGGAGAATACGGGTGAAAGCCACCGTCTGAATGGGCAACGTGAAAGTGCAGTGGAGGAGAGGGTCTTACGGTGAGGAATAGGACGAATGTTTGAGGAAATAGTCATCACAAGAGCAGAGACCAAGCTGGTAATTTGAGATGCTACGACCGAGACAGTGTGAAGCGCGGGAGTCAATAGGTTAATGAGATGCTGAAATATATTCCAACGCAATATCTATCAGAAACAAGGGATTTGATTAGATCCGCTGCAATTTTGGTCGGTGAACTGGTGGGGAAAAAAGAGAAGGAATCAGGTGGACAGAAAGAACCATGATCGAAGCGGAGAAACGAAAGTGATATTAAAACCTTGCTAAAAGATTTGATCCGCATAGAAAAATGGTCCAAAGGGTAGTGGAAACATGCCAGAGCGGGTGCAAAGACATATTTTGAGGGGAAATAAAATGTATCAAATATGGGGTTCAAAACAGTTGTCGAAATCCTAAATCAACGCATTCGGGCAAAAACAGTTGCAACACTACACTGATCGCGTAGCGCAGTTCCATCAAAACAGGTTATTCACAAATAACCAGAGGAGAGTTCTTTAAGAGCTTAGATGGAGACACGGAAGATAACATACCACCTGAAGCGGAGGAAACCTTCAAATTTTGGAATGGCATCTGGTGGCAAGAGGTTTCCACAACCACGGTGCTGAGTGGATCCATCCCGTGAGAGCCGAGCTCCATCACTCTAAGGCTCCAAGGCCGCTGCATGTATACATAACCACGGAAGATGTAGTCACACAGGTTAGAAGAATGCCAAACTGGAAAGCGTCGGGGCCAGATGGAATCCAGGGCTACTGGCTCAAGTGGTTTAGGTCAACACACTCACGAATTGATTTGCAATTAGAAAATTGCCTACAGAGTGGTACAGTTCTGGAATGGATTGTAGAAGCGAAGACAACATTGTTAAGGAAAGGACGGTCAAAGGGAAATGAGATTGGCAATTACCGATCCATTTCTTGTCTTAAAATATTATGAAAAGTGTTGGCAGGCATACTCTCAAAGAAAATATACACGATCCTTGCGGAAAATGATCTACTTCCAGTAGAGCCAAATGGATGCGGAAAACTATCCAATGGCACCAAAGAGCACCTGGTTATAGACAAGGTCCTAATGAAGAACACAGCAAATGATACCCCAAAACAAAAACTTGTGCATGGCCAGGATAGACTTTAAAAGGCTTACGTCATGGTACCACAGTCTGGGATTCTGGTAACACGTGACTCGTGTTAGGTAGCTGGGAACGTGCGTGCATTGATCAAGAACAGCATACCTTGTTGGAAAACACGTTTTTCCTGCAACAACAAGAACTTAGTGGAGGTACCGATCAAAAGAGGTATCTTCCAGGGAGATTCTTGCTCCCCTTTGTTTTTTGTTATTGCCCTGATCCATGATCTATGGTTCTACGCAAAGTCAACGCGAACTAAGAGCTGAGGAAGAATGGACCTCGACTCAACCACCTTCTCTTCATGTACGATTTAAACCTATTTGCAAAAATTGAACCTGAAATGGAGGTGCTGGTCGAGACTGTACATATGTGTAGCAGGGCTATCGGAATGGCGTTCGGGATCTCAAAGGGTTTGTTGATCACCTTGAAACGAGGGAAAAGTGCAGAATGTATGGACATTGAACTGCCAAATGGAGAGCGAATGGGAGACCCGGATGATGATGGATACGAGTAACATGGGATCATGGAGATGGACAATATCTCACACAGCGTAATGAAAGACAGGTTCACAACTAAATAGTTGAAGAGCATCAAACTTCCCACGATGTTAAGACTCAATGCAAGGAACCTAGGGACTGCCATCGAAATGTGGGCTGTTGCTGTAGTCTGCTATAGTGCACCCATTCTGAAATGGACGCAAGCGGAGATTGAGAAACTCGATCTCACTACCCGATAGACGATGACAATGTATGGTGCTCTCCACCCTAAGGCGGACGTACACAAACTGTACATGAATAGGTGTAATGGTGGACGTGGCCTGATTAGCGTACGGGAGTGCATCGACAGTGAAAGACGGAACATGGCACAGTATTTGGTAAGCAATGAGCAAGACCTGCTAATGTAGAGCAAGACCTGCTAATGTAGAAGGAGCTACTAACAATGGAGGAGATGGTGTGAAGGGTGCTAATGGATTCCGTTCACGGATAGCCAGCCAGAGAAAAGTGACACTACTCCGCATGGAATTACATGGCCAGTTCCTCCGTGAAACTAAACACGTAAAAGACCAGGAAGCATTATGGAGTTGGTTAAAGAAAGGTGACCTAAGGAAGACCACTGAAATTCTAATCATCGATTTCCAGGACCAGGTATTGAATACCAACTCTGCAAAAGGGATATTTTCCACACAACTACAACGAAACTCTGCAGAATGTTTGGGGAGAAGGTAGGAAGCCTGACCCACATGTGTGTGCTTGTGAAAGTCTGGCACAGAAGGAGTACAAGCGCAGACTCGACAAGGTAGCTCAAAACCTGCACTGGCTACTATATCTGAAGTATGGATATGAGGTAGCGGGCGCTTTTTACCAACATACAACACAAACGTTAATGGACAAAAACGGGAAGACAAAGAGTTTCTGGGATTTTGACTTCCAGACAGATAAGGTGTTAGAGCACCGAAGACCAGACATAGTGACTTTTAGGAGGGACAAAAAAAAGTGCTTAATAATTGACGTTGGATTGCCAGGAGACCGAAATTTCATCATGAAAGATAGAGAAAAGTCGACAAATCAACCACACAAATCAACAACAAGACGTCTCCAGACAACATACACAAAAAAAAAATGATTTTAATAATATCCGTATTACTCAACACAAGAATAACAAAAGGAAGTGCGTACATTAAACGTATTACAAAAAAGTACGAAAAATCACAGTGGAAAACCTTAAACACCAGAAATGAACGGACCGTTACTCAGCGAGAATGATGACCGTCAACATATATAGCCGTACGATATTGTTCTTGTCCCACAAATGAAATAAAAAAAGGCGTAAATGGATATGATATGAATATATTTCTATCCTACACGCTTATTTTACAGTATTACTCTATCGACAGAACGAAAATACAACAATACATACATATAACATCTGAAATAATGATACCCTAAATATGGATATAATTATGACACCTAATAAACTAGCCAACATAAGATGTTTCCGAAAGAGTATTACAGCTCACATTCAGGATTAACAAAAGCTACCACATTAAAATTATCCAAGTGTACCTCCCAACCACTAGTCATACTGATGAGGAGGGAGAGATGGTCTATAAAGATGTCGGTAAACTTCTTTCCACCAGCAAAGCCAGTCACTCCCTATTGGGAAACTTCAACACCACATATGGAATAGGAAACAATATCGTGTCAAGCACTGGTCCTTATGGTTAGGAGACAAAGAACCACAAAGGTGAAACTTGTTAATTTGCAGAACACCACCAGTTGAATATCAGGAAAACGTTCTTCAAGACACGACCAAACAGACGCTGGACTTGGATCCCACCTAATGGCACCACAAAAACGAAATTGACATCTTCCTCACCAATAGACTACGCACTGTAACTGATGTTTCTGTCGTCAACAGGTTAAACACACGAAGTGACCACCGAATGAGCAGACCGTCTCTTACCATTAGCCCTAAGTTAGAGAGGACAAATGACATTAAACGACAGAGACAAAAACAAAGTAAAACAAACATCATGTGCCTAGCAGAGAAATTTCCAAGGTATCAATTGCTGCTATCCAATATATTCGAGGCGTAGCAACATCAGAAGATCCAAAGACAGATTATAACAGAGTGATATCAGAAATGAGCCAAGCCAAGCCGAAAACAGCTGGACAAAACAAGCCATCGAAACCAGAGAAACACTCTACAGTTACAAAACAGTGGAGAGAAAACGGCTGTAGATGAAGAGTTGCGGAACAAACACACATCACATTGAGTACACTAAGCTATGTTAGACCATACGACACATGAAATCTCTGACTTTAATGAGAAAGCAGATACTGAAAATCTCAAGGAAAACAGAGGTATTAAATCCATCAAGAAAGATCAACGACTTGGTAGAAACAAAATTGCTTCTCTCAAAAAAAGATGACACTCCTATTAGTCAACTAGACAGAATCGTTGCTAGGTGTGAAGAGTTATATACAAACTTTTATGCCACCAGACAACCAGGACACACAACAGGCCTCCATACTAATATAAACACCGAACAGCCTCCACCCACCTTTCCATCGGAGGTGTTAGCAGCTATTAAGCGGCTGAAGTACAACACGGTTCCAGAGGAAGACAATATTACTGCAGAGGTACTGCAGTATGGTGGTAAACCCTTCGTCAAGATGTTTACAAGCTGTTCAGCAACAACCTCTCCAGTGGAAAGGTCCCAGATGGATGAACGAATGCATCTGCAAAGTATTCTCCCAGGTATTGATGAGACGAATGCTGGGGACATAAGACAGCCATCAATCATGGGAACAAGCTGGTTTCAGAATAAGCATTTCCACTAACGACCGCATCCATGCCGTATGTCAACTTCAGGAGAAAACTAACGAATACAACATCCCACTGAGTTTCGCCTTTGTTGATTATGAAAAGGCTTTCGACTCCATAGAGTTTGATCCACTGTTCGCTGCCCTTCAAAGCCAAGGAGGTGACTGCATACATCACCGCGCTACGAGAGCCGTACAACGGTGGTATTTCAACTTCGAAATTACATCGAAATAGCAATAAGATCAAATTAGATAGGGAAGCAAGACAAGGTGACAACCTCTCACCAAAACCCTCCAGAGACTGTCTCAAGTACGCGATAATAAACAAGATCAACTGAGAGGAAAGAGGAGTTAACATTAATGGTGATCGTCTCTCACATCCGATCTTCACTGATGATACAATACTGATGGCACACATACTACAGGAACTGAATGCCATGTTGAATGATATCCACTTCAAAATCAAACAGGTTGGTCTCAATATGCATCTTGGCAAGACCAAAGTGATGTTGAACCAGTATACCACCAAAACATCATAGTAGATGGAAAGACCATTGAAGAAGTTGAAAGGTACATCTACCTTCGAAGGAAGATTACGAAGAATAGTGATCTCCTCTCATATATAAAAAGAAGGATAGCACTGGGATGGGAAGCTCTTTGAAAGGTGGAAAACATCATGAAAAACCGAAAAGCAAGTATGACAACCAAAAGAAAGATTTTCAATGATTGCATACTACCCGTGATCACGTATGGTAGTGAGACATAGGCTCTGACATCAAGCCAGAGTGAACTTCTGGCGATGGCGCAGAGAAAAATGGAGAGGATCATATAGGGCATGACGATGCGGGACGGAATGTCAAACACCTGGATCCGCCAACAAACAGGAGTCACTGATATCAATGCAGCCATCAAGAAATCAAAACACACATGGGAAGGGCATGTGGCCACACAGCAAGTTAACAGTTGAACCATCAGGAAAAAAGAATGGACACCTCATGAACAAAGAAAACCAAGGGGAAGAACAAGGACAAGATGAAGGGATAAGCTGATAAACCGTATGGGTTCCAAGTGGCAGTGTGTAGCTCCTGACAGAAACAAATGGTTGGATTCCAGGGAGGGGTTACTCATTGAGCGATAATAACCCTATTAAGGAATGATTCATTTTATCTTATACTTTGTATACTGTGTATAGTTTATCTCATATCACCGTATTTTCCATTGCTTTTTTCTCATAGTTCAGGTAAACCACAATACACATCGTAGACCATTCTTGTGATGCTCACCTGATCTATACCCTGTAGCTAATAAAAGAAATCATCATCATCATCATCATCATGATCATCATCACCATCATCATCATCATGATCATCATCATCATCATCATCATCCATTAATACTGTTACTGTTGTTGTTATCATTATTTCTATTACAACAACACAACACTGCAGGTAATGCAGGTTGGATTTAATCTAGTGTTGCTCAGTTTAGCAAATGGGAGATATTCAGTGAGTTTCTATAAGCTTCTGTTAAAACAATAAATGCTTGTGGCTCTGATATTGACACATCAATGTCCGTTGGAATATAGATAGTTATATATTGTAATAGATATAATTATATATTGTAATAGAAATAGTTAGATAAATAATATTTTCCAAATAACGGATTATAGAAGATGATAACAATAGATACAAGTAGTGTTTTGGCAAATTTCGGATTTGATTTTATTAAGCACAAGTAGAAGGAAAGCAAAGTGAAATTATATATTTGATAAGGTTGAATAGAAGTTCAAAATTAATTCAAGAAATTTGATAAATGCTGTCAATATACGTGCGGTATCTTCCACGCGTTATATTGTTTTGAATAATGCATTCAAGATAAACTTACTTATCGATTAGGTGCTTGAAGTTTACGTTTTGTTCATGCATGAAAAGGAAAGTGGAGTGAGATAATATATAGGTGTTAGAATGGGAAACTTTGCTGGAAAGGAATTGCTATTGGAATTGCTATGAAGAGTTGCGGAACAAATACACATCACATTGAGTACACTAAGCTATGTTAGACCATACGACACAGGATGACACATGAAATCTCTGACTTTAATGAGAAAGCAGATACTGAAAATCTCAAGGAAATCAGAGGTATTAAATCCATCAAGAAAGATCAACTACTTGGTAGAAACAAGTGGAACGTACTTGTGATCTTGCTGAAAATGAAGTCTAGAATACAAAAATAGAAGGATTAGTATCGAAAGATGCGTTAGAATAACTGAAGTTACACGCATAGTTCCATGGGAGTATTGAGTATATAAAAAACAATCATGGCTTATCTTAGGAATAACTCCGTCCTGAAAATTTCAAGTGAGAAATTGAACTGTTAGTTGTTGCTGAAATAAGGCCCTGAATTCTAAATCATTAAATATGTCTTTCTGACTTGCACAAAGCCTGCAATTTTAATGCAGGCGGAATTCGAAACATTAATATACTAGATAACATTAATTACCTGAATTGGAAAAATATATTAGTCGCTGACAAATATTCTTTCCAGTTAATTAAGTTTACAAAGGAAGTTTTAACCGTACTTGTCAGCGAACTGTTGAAAGAAACACCAAGTAAATGAAATGGGAATGCTCCACTAAGGTAAGCAAATATGGTTATTTACGTAATATATAATTCACAGATACTATCTACATAAAAATGATGAAAGTTAGTACTAACATATGTAATACCAGATGCTGACGAGATATAGCATTAAAATAATATTAAGACGGATATTATTTGGTCTTCCTCGTTAAAAATGTAATACAACCTGCATTGAATAGTTTACCAAATGCTTATCAAACTACCCAAAATTTCAGGCATATAAACAATGTAAGTCTGCATTCAATACGCCCATCCAGACAGTCTCAACTCCGTAGTGAATATATATGTTTGGGGATGTGTACCTGTGTATGTGAATGTGTGTGTGTTTATGTGTGTGTTGGGGGGGGGGCTTCCATGTTTGTATGGATGATTACATATATTCAAAAGACAGAAACATCAAAGAAAAGAGTACATGATGTATAGCATATGTGTACATTAACAAGAACTCAACATTTTGAAGTTCTATTTACGTAAAAGTTCTTTAGAACTACTGATCTATGATTTGACTCGTGAACCGCGCGAACTGTTTACGCTAAGAAGTTTGCAATAATATGTATGCATATTTTAAAGTCAATTTTCTTTGTCTAAGGCTCTACCGCCCGGAGTTTCGCGTGTGAGTCTGTCAAGATGTTAATTGTTGCCACACAAATTTAGTCTCCAAGTAAGGATATCATTGTGGTTTCCATTGCTGGATCAATCACTTAAACTCAAATATCATACCCAGCTGATTCTCTTTGAAAGCAAATCTAATTCTACATCATCCAGAATTTTATTATTTTTCGTTTAGTAAACCGCTAAGGTATTATGTGATGACGGCTCTTTCTAGTAGGCTGGACAACGTTGTTTCTGTGTTTGTGTGCTATTAATTGGTGCCATATTTTTACTTTGAAGTTTTTTTTTTATTCCTTGGTCAGAACTAACTGAGCAGGTTACGTTCAAAATTATCTCCAATCTGATGCTTTTCCAATTTTAATTCTGATCTGGAGTGTGCAAAAGTTTGTGAGATTTGCTCCTTTTTCTAACAAGATAAGCGAAAACGTATTCTGTCTATAGTGTTGAATTGGAAAATAATTACTGACTAGTCTCATATAATTGCACCTTAGATTTATGCCAATGAGCGTGTTGAACCTATTGATTTCTTCTTTTCATCCTTCCGTTGTTCAATAAGTATAGTTCTTGTATGCAATTTAGATTCTCGTTAAAACCGTCTCCTAATGGTATCATTGTAATAGTATTCACAACACGATTAAATAAATCGTGATTTGAAGAATACGTTAGGCAAATCGCTACTACTATTTCTACACATATACTGACAAATTGTGCTGTATGATCGGAATTTCTGCTAATATAATTATGGTTGTCTATAGAATAACTGATATCGTTTTTATTACGTTGAAAATGATGCGTAAAACCATAGCAGAGATTTCGTTATTTCAAGAAGACGCTTTTATATTTTCGTCGTTCTAATTGAAGTATATTATGTGTAATATATACAACAAACACATGTGCGTGCGAGCGCGTTTGTGTGTGTGTGTGTGTGTGTGTGTATGTGTTTGTGTTTGTGTGTGTATGTGTATGCATGTGTCCGATATCTGTGTATATGTTTGTGCATGTGTATATGCATATTATTGCATAACTAGAGATACATGAGTGTAATTCTAATTTAAGTAGAGTTGCCGCAGTTTGATATACCTGTCAAAAATGTTTTATAGCGGTGCTTTTGTTATAAGGATTCTACCCGTCAGCTCAGAACTCAAATATCACAGGAGAGAAAACTACTAATGGCACTTCTAGAAAAACATATCTACAGAGCTTTGCATTCACACCACCAATTCCAAAATATTAATATCAAATTATTTTTGAACTTTTAGAAGTATTTTTCTTTACATATGCACAGATATGTTGAGGAACAAGAAATAATAATTTTGAAAATAAATTTTCTTGGTTTCGACGTCTAATTCCAAGTACATAATCGTTCTTATATCAGTCAATGCATTTTTCATTAATTCATTGCAGCCACCAATATGCGGCAACATTCTCGAGCACATACCCAGGAACATACGAAAAATAACTTAATAGTTATATATGCATCTCTATCTCTATATCTCTCACTCTTTCTCTCTCTCTCTCTCACACACACACACACACACACACACACACACACACACACACACACACACACACACACACACACACACAGATACGTCTAACACTTGCATACATATAGACTCCATATTTATGATAACAATATCCATATCTTTTGGAAGTTTTGATTTTTCATCATTCCTTTTTGTTGAATCAAAGAATATAAACAGCAAACAGACGCAAACATAAACAGGCTTAAACAAACATACACATAGCAAAACGGGAAGAAGGGGGGGGGAGGAAAATAGACAAAACAAACACAGAAATAAATGCAACCCGACAAACGTACACATACAAATACGAAAGGCAAATAAGAGACAGACATACATACACATGCTAACAAGCTTACGCTTCGAAACAGAACCATATAAATATACATAAACAATCAAATCGTAGGAAACACACAACTACACAAATATTTTACAGAAACACATAAATATTTACAAATATATATACAGGATTACAGAGTGCCACATACGATGAGAAATACACGAACAGACGCT
>JAOPUL010004099.1:117532285-117534785 GCA_027564515.1 Octopus rubescens
AGACCCATAAAAACGAAGGAACAAAAGTAATAATATATATATATATAAACAGAAAAACAAACGACGAATAAGTCACGAATGTAACATGATTCGGACTGTAGAACAGTTAAAAGGGAAACTAGAAGGTAAAAGTAGACATAAGCAGTAAATAATATTAATAATAATAATAATAATAATAATAATAATAATGATAATAATAATAATAATAATAATAATAATAAATAATAATAAATAAATAATAATAACTGTAATAATAAAAATAATAATAATATTAATAATGATAAATAAAAATAAATGATAATAACATTTGAGTATAATAAGGAGTGAGGAGAAGCCATAAGTGAAAAAGAAAATATAATGACATAGAAAACGTGAAGATTAGGGAAGAAAAATAGTCTAACAAAAGAAAAAGAAAGGGAGAAAAATGCGTAAAGATCAAATTTCTGCAAAAGTTGCAGACATGTCTATCATAGGGATGGAACTTTGTGCAGTAATTTTGGTGTTACTCATTGGAAACGCGAATATATTTTGGTGATAAAATACTTGTAACGTCACTCTATCACCGACTAGTTAGAATTTATTTCCATTCTAGTCTCGTTTGGTTATTATATCTTCTTCTTAGTAGATTTCTGTAGGTAGATTCGAAGTCTTTGGTTTTGGTATGGCTTTTGTTTATTTATTTGGTTTTGGTTCGTTTTTTTTTTGTTTCTTTTTTTTTTTTCTTTTTTTTTTCGTTTTCTTTGTCGTTTTCTGAACGTAGGGTGTGAGAGAAATAGAAACTCTCGTAGACATATGGGTAGAAGAAGGAGGAGGAGGAGAAGAAGAAGAGAAAGAAGGAATAGAGGAAGAAAGGGGAAGAGGAGGAGGTGGAATAAGGGGGAGGAGGAAGAAAGGGGGAGTAGGAGAAGAGGGAAAAGAAGAAGAAACAGAAGAGGTAGATGAATAAGAATAAGAAAGAGAAGAAGGAAAAAGATGAGGAGGAGAAGAAAAGGAAGAAAAAGAAGAGGTAGAGAAAGAAGAAGAAGAAAGAAGAAGGAGGAGAGGAAGTAAAATGATAAGACAGAAAGAGAAGAAGAAAGAGGAAAAGAAGATGATGATGATGATGAGGAGGAAGAGGAGAGAGGTGGGAGAAGAAGAATAAAAACAAGAAAACAACAAGAGCAACAACAACAACAGCAGCAGTGCTAGTGTCAGAAACAATAGTATTAAATAATAAGACTAGACAATAATAATGGTTAGTAATGGTTAAATATACTAGTACTGATACTACTAATAACAACAAAAAGACAAACAATAACAACAACGTGAACGAATAACAACGTGATCAGAAAATAATAATAACAGTAATAATAATATATAATAATAATAATAATAATAATAATAATAATAATAATAATAATAATAACAATAATAATAGTAAAAATAATAATAATAATAATAATAATAATGATAATAATAACTGGGTGTGACTTGGTGATAACTCGTATAAACATAAAGCAAGATAAATGCAAATAATAATAATAATAATAATAATAATAATAATAATAATAATAATAATTACGTCAAGGCGAGGTTTAAAACAAAACACTGATTTTACCACAAACTGTATTTATCGCCCTCCCCCTGTCGCCCCCTATCTCTCTATTTCGCTCTTTCCGTTTCTTTCCTTAACTCTCTCTCTCTCTCTCTTCTTCTTCTGCTATTTTATTCTCACTTCTTTTCGTTATATTCGATACTTTCCCTTTTTGCGTTCTTCCTTTTCTTGTTCATTTATTTTATTGATTCATTATATTAATATGAAACCGTATCTGTTATATAAGGCAAATGGTAATCTGCTGAGTATTACAGGTGGGCAATGAATTCTCTTAGAACTTATTCAGTATGTTGAGAGGAGCACTCAAAATTCTCCTTCAAATCTCAGTTACGGATAATGTAATTTTATCCATGTTAACTGCTCAGGAATTGACACCAACCCTGCCCTGCATAGCTCGGTTTAGCTCCTGGGTATGTGGGAGTCTTGCAGCAAGGTACACAGGGTGAATTCGGTTGGCAGGCAGTCAAGTTAGTGCTGGTGTTATACTTGGTGAGACCTTTTACATGAAAATCTCAACAAGACAAGCACAGGGAGCAAACCCTGTAGAAAATCATTCTCATTCGTTGCAAAGATGATAAATAATACCAATCCAAATAACGGCCTGTACAGGAATACTAAACTGGATGTCCAAGACACCGGAACTCACGCGGCCGGCATGGGCCCCTCAAAACGTAATGGAGTGGAAGACCAGACTCCACCAGGCCGTGGTCCTTTAACTGGTCAACAACGTGCTTGCAATTGCAAGTGGTCTGTCGATAGAAATCAAAAAGGAAATTAGTTGCCATGAACAAGACTTGCTAGACAAGAGCGATGACAAATGTAAAGCTGTGGGAAAAAGAACATTAGAACTTTGTAACCAGCTGAGTATGTACATGTTGCTGAAAATAGTTTCATGAATCAGATGAG
>JAOPUL010004099.1:117539785-117542562 GCA_027564515.1 Octopus rubescens
ACTCATGCACGATACTGAACTTTTTTGTTGTATTTCATTTTGGCAAATCAGTGATTTGGCAGAAATATAATAAGTCTAGGGGTTCTTCTCAATCAGCAGTCTGATGTTGAATATATTTTCTATGGCATCCCTTTTTTGTCTGAATCATGGTTATTCTTCTCTGAAGATTTCATTCACTGAAATTAGAAGAGACAGCATTACTTTACAGAGCTGACTGATCAGGTGGACAGTCCGAAATGTGGCAATGATATCGCAAAAAACAGTATGCTTTATTTCGACAACTACTTGCTTTGATTAAACACATCCTTGAAGAGATAGTGGTTAATGTTTTGATGAGTTATGTTAAAATTCGTTCTACTCTAGACGATATCCATTAGTTGAGCTTGCACATCCCATCTTCGACATCGCGTATTTACCAAACTCCTTGTGGTTATGCGTGAAATTGCCTAGAATGATGGCATCTGATTGAGCCCTATCAGTAAATTGTCTATCACTATTTGAACCCCACTTACTATAATATCACTCCTGTCTATGAGTGTAGTAATATTTTCCTACGCGTTCGTTATAATTTTAAATTATGCAAATATACTTTTCTTGACACGTTGCAATATCTTCGATTTTCTTTAGGTTCCATCAAATTTCATATAAATCAGAGGTGCTTTGTATATCGATTTATTTTTCAATTCATATCCCTAGCTGATTTGGCAAATCTTCTAAAATGGTCAATGTTGCAAACTGCCATCAGTTTAGGCCACAGGTACAACAGAAACAAATGGATCTTTCAATGTCTCGACTGAAACATTATTCCTAATGTTCAATTCATATACAGTTTTCCCATCTTGAAAACATCAATAAAATGTCGAGACACGTGCTCCAGGTTAGTTTATGTTTATGAACTTATTTAAATACGACATTAACTTTTGAGATGTGTGAATGAAGCCAACATATTTATGAGTTGCACCAGCGGATGATTCTTATGTTGTTCTCCGGATGATTTTTGTCAGAACTATAAAAAATGTTAAGTTTGTGGTTGCTGTCAAATTATGAAAGTAGTGGTCCACATTCTTTTTTTTCTTCAATCCCAAGTCATTCCATGCTCTCGGCCCAATGGCCATATCTATTGTTTTCACTTGAGGATTCCAATCTACCAAAAGTGATGACAACGAATTTCGCAGTTGCTTCATCGTCATAGCCAAATGCTGTTAAATTGATTTGGATTATGATCAATATATGACACTCAGTTTCTTAACACAGCAACCTTATACTTTTTATGTCGATGATCTGAATATGGCCTCACTTGCATGGAAATCAATCGTTTACGTAACAATTCTATGTTTAACTCTATGCTAAGTAATGCCTCATGAGCATGGCATGTGGATAATATATGATGTTATCTATAACATTGTATTATGCTTACATTAAAGAAAAAATTGTCAGTGAACCAATCGTCTCAAAATTAAAAATAAGCATTCGTTTCTTTCTTTATATATATATAACAGAGAATGTGTGTCAGCCTGTGTATCTGCATGTGTGTGTGAGTGTGTGTGTTTGCGTGTGCTATTTTCAGTGTATCTATCAATCTAGGGCACTAATTGAAAGGGTTTAGTCATTGGACTGCGGCCATGATGGGGCACTACCTTGAATATGACCAACGATTTCTTCTCAATAACTTTGGTGTTGTCCAACGAATTTTCTCCAACCTTCACACAAACATTGCATATGTGGCATTGATAGTGTAAAACTATGAAAACTTTCATAAGCACAACTCGCGTCAGGCGAAAATCGGTGAATAACTTATTTTGAAACTGACTTTTTTTAAAAATAACATGTGAAGTAAGCAACTGATTTTGCCTAAACTACACGCATACATTACGCATGTTCCAGTGATCATTTTAAGTTATTGATCGTTTACCTAGACCATTCCCGTAAAGCACAAATTGGAAAATTAGCCATTGTAGCTACTGAAATGATATAAGTATACTGTGTAGAATAAATGCATATCAAACTTCTTTCGATGGTTCAGTTGCTCTTATAAAGCTTTTTAGGATCTTAATAAGTCAATTTTAGTTGAACTCATTCCCTTGATTATGGCCTTACGAGTTTTGTCGTTCCATGTTAAATTATCTTCATTTGAGGGCTACGTTTTCCCCATGGAGTGCACGAAAAAATCATAACATTTAGTGAGGACTTTGAAAAGACGGTACAGAGACCACTGAAATTAATGCAACGCGTCAATATCATCCTTAACATTATAACAGGCGTAGCGAACTCTCGATGTCCAGATGCACTTCATGCGATAAAGTTTTTGAATCGGTTACAAAGAAAATATTTTCTAAGTAGTACCACAAGTGGACCCTTTTCAAATATTCAGCAATTGAGTCACACTGACGAAAGAAATCAATTATTCATTTTTGTGGTCTTGCCTTTTAGATGCCAAGAAGCGTTCGACATTTCCCCCAAACCACATTCATCTTTGGCTGATGTGTGGGTAAATGCTATGTTGAAAGCAAAGAAGTATCAGCAGCACACGCGTGAACTTTTGTAATATTTTAAGTCGGTTCAGACACGCAGGAACGTGTACGGGTTAATTGAGGATTTACAAGTAGATTGTTCACAATTGTCGATATATACATGCAAACATCACACACAACTTTGGTACTTAATCCCGGGCAATGGCAGGTACTGCTACTAGTATATATATATATATATATATATATATATATATATATCTTTTATCTTTTATCTTTTACTAGTTCCAGCCCAGGGCTGAGGTCATG
>JAOPUL010004099.1:118765480-118776819 GCA_027564515.1 Octopus rubescens
TGTGTGTGTGTGTGTGTGTGTGTGTGTGTGTGTGTGTGTGTGTGTGTGTGTGTGTGTGTGTGTGTGTGTGTAGCGTTGTAAATAGATTTCACAACTATGTCATGTCTCAATTTTAGGTAGCATCTCGCAGACATGATGTAGAAGATATCTTCCACACTGGTATATCAAAGCCGACATTTTCTTCCCCAATGTGGCAGTTTGGTGGTATATTTGGCTCACTTGTTTATCGGTATTTAGTAGCTATTCCTGGATAGCGAGAGCATATCCTTCTAGGAGGAATGTGATATATTCATCACAGGATCATGAGTACTGTTCCGGTCGATGTTGTTGTTCTCCTCTAGATTAAGGGATATGTACCCATGCATTGTTTTTGCTGGTATGATGCGTACCTCTCCTCCAAACTTCTATTTTATGCAGGCCAGTCCAGCCTCCTTTGAGTCACATGATACGGTTATACTTTCAGAGTACCTGCTCAAGAGTTCTTCCTTTACTCTGAAGAAGATATTACTCTCATCTTTTGAATATACATGTAATGTACTCATTTACTTCTTTACTGTTCAACAGGTGTTGTCTGAGTGATAAAATGTGACATTCAAAGGCTGCTTGGGGTGATTGTAAGCCTTTGCCACCATATTTTTGTCATACATAGATCTTATCGGTGTCCTTATCGCTGTGGAGGTTGCCAACCGTGATCAGTCTCTTTCTAGTTTTGATATCCAGAATGCGGATTTCGTTAAGTGTCCACTTCAATATCCCAAATGTTGGTACTAGCACCGGTACCGCAAAAGCATTGTGTGATATAGTCTTATTAAACGTAGACAGCTCTGAGTTCCATATTTTATGGACTCCGCAGATGTACTCTTTTGTAACTCTGGTTTTATTCACAACACCAACGTATGCAACATCCTCATCGATTCCGAGATAATTATTGTTTTCATCCTTAGAGATAGGGGAGGTCGATCAGCCATTCATGTACATGGTTTTCGTCTGTTCTACAAACCTTCCTCACTTTACTATCATGTATGAGCACGTTTCTTGCCAAAACTCCATTCTTGTCCTCTGAGAATGTTGCGACTAATTCTAATTGTCCCTTGATATTATTCGTATTAGCAGAACATAACTTTTGGACAGAAAAAAATGTCTGGGTACCCTAAATGTTATTCTTTTCTGCATATCCAAGCATGTAGCCTTGATATTTCGTTAATAAGGCTGTCCAGGGGTCCAATGCTAATACAAACAGCATTACAGATACACTGTGAACCTGGAATATGCTTGTTGATAATCAAAGGTGTTGCGTTAGTAGTTGTCAATGATAAATATATGGACCGTGTTGTGGTAAGTCTTTCAATGACATTAACAATAGAATGTATGTCTGTATTTATGTATGTACTTATGTATGCATTTATGTATGTATTCTTTTATTCTTTTACTTGTTTCAGTCAGTAGACTGCTGCCATGAAGAATTGTTAGTTGAACAAATCGACCCCAATACTTAAATTTAAAACCTGATACATATTTTATCGGTCGCTTTTGCCGAACGGCTAAGTTACGGGAGCGTAATAAACTATCACCAGTTGTCAAGCGGTTGTGGGGGACAAAGACAGACACAAAGACGCACACATACAGGCACGCACACACACACACGAACACACACACACACACACACACACACACATATATATATATATATATAAATGACGGGCTTCTTTCAGTTTCCGTCTACCAAATCCACTCACAAGGATTTGGTCGGGACTGAACCCGGAACCATGTGGTTGGGAAGCAAGCTTATTACCCCACACCCACGCTTTCGCCTGTATAAGTTTAGTTTTCAAACAAGAGGATTGGAACACAATACATAATAAGAGAATATATACTCATTCATGCCAACATCAAAAACATGGCTATCACTTCCGGATCTCGTTACCTGAGTTCATTCAGTAGGTTACACTCTCCCTAGGCACGTTCCACCACACTCAATACACCGTTTCTCGATATCTTACATATCGTGATTTCTATAAAATTGCGTGATTTTACAAAAAAGCTCCTCTTATTTTTAGAGAAGATAATTTTGTTTTTATCTTAATATAAATGTTCCATTGTACTTTGATCGGAAACTCATCTTCTCTTTCTTTTAGCGATGGCGTCTTTTGATTTCTCCACTCCCTGAGCTAACACAATATATTGTTTCCCTTATACCAGGTCATTGCATTCCTCTTTTAAATTATTATGATAGCCTGGATGTGAAGATGAAACGCTGTTTATTATTCGTTGTCTTTTGATGCAAGAATGTACCCCCTTTTTTAACCTGCGTTCTGTGCAGTCCTTTCTTTTCTTTTTTTCTACTTCTTTAGTTATTTGTGATCTGCCATTATGGTTCAGACACCATCTTCTTTACCTAAAAAATGTGGTGTCGCAATTTGGGGGTAGGATTTCTACTGACATTGTGTTAGAGGGAGAGAGTTTGATTAAGATTATTTCCATTTTCAGCTTGGTTAAAAGCATTGTTAGTAACATGAGGGCTTGTCTTTCCAATGTTATCACTTGATATTTAGCTTGATATATTAGCGTGTTCTTAATACACAAATCGCTTGGATAGCAACAACAGTTTCCACGGTTAAATTTTCCTTAATATTGCGGTTGTTTAAGGGAAGGAGAATGTGCTTTATATATTCCTCTTTCCGGCACTTGAAACAACATTTACCTCTAGGCTCTTTATGAAAAGTTTATCTGGAATGGTTTTGTATTTCATTGGCATCAGCCTCTATTAGCCTAAAAGCCAAGCTTACTTTGAGCCAGTCTTCACATTCATCCATAATTACAGCCACAAGTCTTCCGCCCCCCCCCCCAAAAAAAACAAATATTAATTTCCATTAGTCTTGACCTTGTCCTTGTCTTCACCTTAATAAATAGTATTCTTCTATATAAAGGGGAAGAGGTGTACTTTTTTGACACTTATAACAGTGGAAGTCTTTTTGCATCACGTTCATGGTGGAATAGCAAATTGATTAATCTGCATGATAGACTCCTTTCCACATATTTGATGCCTGGTCATTTATTTTATTATTTCTACGAACCCACAGCCATTTCCACAATATTCGTTTTCTGGTGGGATATATATAGCTCTTACTATATATAAATATATAGATATATAGTAAGAGCTATATTTTTCATTTATCTTATGTCTTTTTGAAAGTGAATATCTATGTAGCTACTGGCACACTTGATTTTCTTGAATGTTTTCTTCCATTAAATTTCAGTCTAACCGTATACATGAAGCCACCGCATTCGACAACGCATTTCTATTCACAGATTTTACATTCTACCATCTTCATTAGTTCTATTTTACTTGAAAAAAAAAACGTCTCTGTTGTTACAAGACACGCTGCTGGCACTCTTGTCCAATGTGTTATTTTCAATTTTGTTTGTATTATTCATGTCCGTGATAAATAAGTTTGTGTTATTTTCCACATTTTCAAATTTGTCTGTAACGTTAAATACATTAAAACATTCCCTTCGTCTGAAGAAATTTGATGGTCGCCAAGGTAGTCAGAATCATCACCCACATCTCCATAATATACACAGCGTCAAAGCAGAAACAGACTTGCAAAATAGAAACAGAATAGCGAGAACAATATGTCCCCCTCCTTAGGGTAAAACATTATCAACAAGATTTGTTAATACTCGTGTCGTATATGTTAACAAAACCCGAAAAAGTAAACAAGTCTAAATTACATAATAGAAAAATAACAAATTTTTTATCTAAAGAGAAAGACGTGAAACACGTCTTGCTACAGTGAAATTCAAAACTGGTGATTAGCAGGCAGAGAAGGAGGAGGGAGAGTGGGGTGATAAAATATGAACACCATGCTACACATACCTCAGGAGCACGAATGTGCACCAGGTGGTACAATAGAAACACGCATGAAATTATTAATAATATTGTTCTTGATAATTACATATGCTAAACATTGCCGAAAGATAAAGACATCCGTTTGGTTTTTGTAGTGTCGTGGATTCTATCTCATAACGCCGCGTCTTTGGCAGTTGTCTTCTATAGTAGTATCAGCTCAACCGAAACTTGTGAGATAAACTGGTTAAGAGTACAAATGTCTTTGGAATGCTCAGACACACACTTTAATAAAAGGAGGGTTATGAAGGAGTATTATATACTCATTAGATTAATAGTTAAATGTGATATAAATACAAAAAAAAACGAATATATATTAATACTATAACTGATCCAATAATAATTGATAGTTTGAATGAAATGGAAATTAAACGAATAATGAAGGCTAAATAGTAAATCCAAGAAAATAATAACGCCTTTAGGCATACCACCCAAAATACGACACCAAAACTCATATTTAGTATATTATATTCTGCATATACAAAACTAATATAAAATATTTACTGTAATGAATACAGGGAAAGTGATACAAAAGGGGAATCAAAAGATATAAGGCAAAAACGACTAAGTTAGCAGACAGATATGCCGAGGTGAGAGAAAGTATTGAAAAAAACTAAATGGGTAAATATAATCCATATTACCCATTAACTATAAATGATCAAACATTGACATGGAAAATATTCTACATGGCCAGTACTCGAGCAGATAAAGTAAAGAGTAACTAAATAAAGAAGACTCAGCAACGGCTACACAGGATCAGACTATAGGCTAAGACCGAAGGTTTTTTTTTGTATTATGGCACATAATCAAAGCCTTTCCAGCAGAAACGGCAAAAGCCATTCAGTTGACAGAAAAGCAGCTAGTAAAAGTTTGATATGTAAATGCTGCGAAGAAGTAATCAGTCACTTTGTTGTTTCCGGCTGCTCGTTTTAGCCAACGCGAAGTATATAAAAAAAAATCATGTCAATGACAGACTGGGTGCTTTTATACACTAGAAAATATATTAGCATTTTGAATGTCTAAGAGAAAATAAACGGCATGAAGATCACCAGAGTTTCGACATTATGAGACATGATGCAGACAGAAAGATAAAGGAAATCATCTACTGGGCCATTTGGAAAGGCAATGTCTACAAAATGAAGTTTCAGCCCCAACGAACGACACTATATCTATAAGAAAATGTAGAGACTATTTTTGTTTGAAAATTAAGGGTATAGCACTAGATGGAAACAGGATGTGGAGAGTCGAAAGTAAATTTAATCCCCAGAAAAATAAGTACTCTGCGAATTTTAAAATATAGGTGTAGACGAATGTATAACCAAAACACAAGAACATTCAAACATATATATATATTTATTTAAATTGTATTACTAGGTTCAATGCATATGCTATAGAGTATTATCAAAACAATAGCGCATAAAAAAACATTGCAAGTACCTCAGACGCAGAACTGCACTCTGTTCAATAGTGAATACAGGTAATCATAAAACTACAACAACCACTACTGCTATTACTACTGCTCATACTGCTGCTACTGCTAATACTACTACTACTACTGTAATACTTAAGAATTTGCACAAGTAATAACATAAGAACCATGAAGGGAAGATGCACAACAACGACAACAACCGACAATTAGGACACCGTCGACTTCCATAACAACCAACATTAAAGACACATTTGCAAAGGGGAACAACTACAAAAATAATACAAAATAAAACTGAAACAAAAACAAAACAATAGCTGCACCAGCAATTCGATCCATAGCTCATTATCTGTTTAACACGTGACTACACATATGTCTGATAAATGGCCGCCTTTAACAGTTTAAAGAAAAATGGACGATCGTTGTTGAGTGGCCCATATTAATGGCAACCCAAGCAGAAGTTCTGCATCATTTTTTTCTCTATTTCAATATTTTTGTTTGTTGCCGATGGTGTTTTTGTTGATATTGTTCTTGTTTTTGTTCTTATTTTCATTCTTTTAAATTTCCTCATTCTGGTCTTTCATCTCCCCTTCATACTCAACCTCCTCTTCTTCCTCCTCCTCCTCATCCTCATCATCATCATCATCATCATCATATATTTATTCTTCTTGCTGATTTTGAGATTACTACTTTTTATACTGCCCAAATAATTTACTACTAAACTATTACTACTAAACTACTACTACTACTACTACTACTACTACTACTACTACTACTACAAGTAGTAGTAGTAGTAGTAGTCTAAAATATTTTGACAAATAAGAGAAGCCCCACCCCCACCCCAATCTTAAGGTTGTATTTGTATTCTCTCTACTAAAAGGTATTTCTACTTTATATTTTTATATTTTGTTTCCTCATACTTTCTTGTTCTCCTTTTTTTTTTTTATCTCAAATCGGCATTTATCCATTTTCTCATAATCTCCCTCACCATTACCATCCTTACCATCCTTCTGATTATCATAATCATCATCATTTTATATCATTTTTTCCTCGATGATTTGGAATCATAATTAACATATCTTTCTTTTTGTCCTTGTTTCTATCATCATCCTCTTATCATCACCACCATTATTATTATCATCCCATCACCATTATTATCATCATCACTATCACTAACAATACTACATTAACCTTCTGCTCATTCATCTGTATTTTTTTCTCTTTTCTTCCATCATTCTTGGTCTTGTCTGTTTACTTTCATATCTCTGATTCTTTTCCCGCTTCATCTTTTATTTATCACTTAGAATCTATTAAATTCATTCTTATCTAAATAGTTCACCTGTGTCTATAAGTATATTGTTTGGATATAAGGTCAAACTACCGCAGAGGGATGAGCGCCGAATTTCATACTTATCTATAATCAAGTTTCGAAAACTAGTTATATCATGCAGATCGCATTCTCTGTTTAATTTAAATAATCTTTAAATTCCACAAGGATAAGCAGTGCAACTACCGTTTTCTCTAAACTATTTACTCAATTAATTAAATTACAAATTTCGTATATATAATGATAATAAACAGTTCTCTAACTTTTAATGGAATGTTTTATCAAATTTGATGGCTCGGTGTCTTTCTGTTCGGGATTTTGTTATTGTGTAGCCTCAAGTCAAATCAGTCCTATTCGAGTGCGTCTTTTTTCCCCAAGGCAAATTGCACCCAGGAATACATTTTCCAATGTGTTTTTCTAAGATGATGAGATATAGTTAGAGATTTTCTAGTTAATTTTAGAAGGCCGAATATAGACTCCCTCATCTCTAAATCATATGGACCTTATGTACAAGGATTAAAGTGAAGTAAAAATACTTCAACTGGTAAGTGAATTTGCATCACAGATATAGACCCGTAAACATACTAGTAAGATATGGTATAACACTATTCAAATAATCCTTTCGATACTGGGCACGAAGGCCCGAAATTTTGGGGGAGGGGAGTAGTCGATGATATCGACCCTAGTTCGTAACTGGTACTCACTTTATCGACCCCAGCGACATTTGAACTCAGAACGTAAAGTCGGGAAAATTGCCGCTAAGCATTTCTCCCGGCGCGATAACGATTCTACCAGCTCGCCGCCTTCATAATAATAATAATAATGATAATGATGATGATGATATATTGTCTTCTTTGAGGTTCCCTTTTTATGCTATTACTTTATAAACATATATCATAACTTGTCCCTTTTTATCTATAGAGAAATCCAGACAAAACAATGGAGGGCCAAAGCTTATCGAAGCACTAACGGTTTACCTATCAGAAGATATGGGAGATGAAACAGTGGCCAAAAGAGTGAACCCAATCACTGATGATACCCATTCCCAAGAAAGGCAACTTAAGACTCTACAAGAATTATAGAACCATCAGCCTAATTAGTATTGCTAATAGTTCTGTTAAACAGACTTAAGGAGAAGGTTGAAGAAATCCTTACAGAAGAACAGGTAGAATTTAGGTCCCAAAATACAATGACATTTGAAACAAAAAAAAAACAAGAATTATATTTTAGAAAATAAAAAACTTACTTTAAGATCTCAATATTTGGATTATTTTCTCCCTTAAAATAAGGATGACTACGATCGGTTCGAACAACATCTTTTTCTACGGTACATTGGATATTTCGCCAGAAGTCTCGGTATTCCTCTTCACTCATTGTTTCTCTGATGAAAAGGTAATATTACAAATAAATTAAAAAAAATATATTGGATAAAATATTGATATATTTTTATCTGTTTGAAAACCAAATGTAACCAAACAAAAAACTTTTGATACTTTTGAAAAAAAACATCTCTCAGTGGTAATATTGGCATCAAATTTTGGCACAAGGCAGGCCAGAAATCCTTTGGGAGGAGGGGGGGGGGTAGGTCAATTACATCAACCCCAGTGCTCAAATGATACCTATTTTATCGACCCTGAAAGGATGAAAGGCAAAGTTGACCCTGGTGGTATTTGAACCTAGAACGTAAAGACGGACAAAATGCTGCTAAGCATTTTGCTTAACATGCTAACGATTCTGCCATCTCGCTGCCTTCTCTCTGTTGTAATATTAATTACCTGTTGAGACCCAGGTCAGTCTTGATCAAGTAGACCACCTAAGATCAAAGACATTTCAAATGCGACCTTCTAATTTTTTTCTCTAAGCACACTGTGCATCCAGGACTAAATTATTCAATGCATGCTTCTTTTCTAATATGTAATAAGGTGTGATTTGAAGAAGAATTGGCTGCTATTTGTAATGGACAGTGCAACTGAATAGACTCTGTTTAATGAGGGATCCCCTTTCAATAGAGAATGTCTTATTGGCTATATTTATTGCTTGTTAACTAAGAGTGTGAAAAGTTTCATTTTTTATTATAAAAGTTATGTTAAGCATATAATCAAGCAACACTCCATGCTATGGTGACTTTATTCCCTTTAGTCAATCTAGTATATATTTTTTATGCAACTTGAAAGGGAAGTCAGTTTGGACATCAATTGGACTGCAGTACCATATTGCTACTATCCACATTATCAATTCTGTTATGTCTTATCTCTGTGTTAAAATAACCATTTAAATCCCATATTGAATACACTTTCTCATCATTCTTCGTCATAACTTTATCTACATGGAACTTCTTTCCTACTCATATTATCCCTTAAAGTTACTAACAAAAACAATTTAAATTACTCAGTTATTCTTGTATCCAAGTCTTAGAAGACTTAAGAAAGCTATGAGCACTTCTTCTCTACAGGCTAAGTACCATAGTCGTCTTTTGATGATTATGGTACTTCAAATTTCACTTATATTCATAAGATTACACTCAAAATACATTACATTGAATTAAAATCCTATCACCAAACAAAATCAATATAACACAAATGCTAAATGATTTGTGTATTGTTTTTCTTTTATTGATGCTATATTGATAAATCTGATTTATTTGAGTTTCTGTCATGAATCAATACAATTAACTCTCTTTACAATATCTTATACATAGGTTGTTGGAAATATAAAGTGCTTACTGACAGATTTAATCAAAAGTTCTGGAAGATTTAGTAAAATAACTAACTTTGTCATTATTAAGTTGAGGTTTGGAATATAATTTATGAAAAAGGGTCTTACGTAGCACAATGAAAGGAGGAGGTTTTAATTTAATTATGAGCAGTTTTAAATGAGGTGTTTAGTCTCAGACAAGTTCATATCAAAATGGTTACACAGATAAAAGATATGCTGTTCTGTGGACAATTAAACATTTTTGTGTAAGTAGATGCATATAAATACCTGAGTTTACGTATATCTTGATACTGAATAAATTTGTCATTTCTTATATGTTCACGATCCAAAAATGTAGAATCAAAAGGATAATAATGTAATAAGAAAGGCCATGCTTCATGTCTTAAATTAGCTTCAACACCACCAAAGAATATTGCCTAGCAAAAAAAAGAAGAAAGAAAAACAGTGTATGTTACAAGTAATTAATATTAGCTAAATCATTACACAAATACATAAGCATAATTAATATAATGAGGAAAAATTAGTAAGAATAATGAGAATGTACATTTGAAAATTCATAGCAGTAATGTAAATGTTACAAGACGAAAAGAGGTTTTAATTTAATTATGAACAGTTTAAAATAAGGGGTTTTGTCTAATCAAAATGGTTAAGGAGATGAAAGATATGATGTTATGTGGACAATCATACATTTTAAAAATCATTGACTGTAAGTAGATATTTGTTGTTGAGGTACAGCAACAAATAAGTTGATTCATAACTGTTAGATGTGTAATGTTAACTGATTAGGCACATTAAAGCAAATTAATGGAGAAAGTGACTTGGTAATAATAGCATTGGTTGATGTATGCAAGAAAAATGCACTGGTGCTGATATTTAACATCATATGCTTATTACAAGGTGTGAATTGACAATGGAAATTAACTGTGGTAGCCCTTTCACAAAACCTAAAGTTCTGTAGCACCAGTACCTAAACTTGCTATTGAGTGGATGTGAGAAATGCTGCCACTGGGTAGGATGTTAAGCCATTGCAGTATAAGTTGGCTCCTGGTATTCTAATGAGGTAAACTGAAGTAATGATATATTAAATGTTTTTCTTAGCCTCCATGAAAGTTCTGAAAGTTCATCATTACTCTTATTTACCCAGATATTTTGAAGAGTGAATAAATTAAGGTAAAAGCACACATATATATATATACACACCACTTATTTCATGTAAGGTAGAAGTGGATCAAAGAAAATTTGAGATGAAGTGTTAGATGGAATCTGAAAATAAAGATGATGTATGACAGAGATTGAATAGAAAAATATGTATAACAGACCCATATAATCCATGACAGCATGGGAAACTGGACATTTAAACCAAAACTATGATAAAGATGAAGAAGGTGATAATGATGATGGAGATAAATTGATGATGATGGCAATGAAAATATTGATTTTCTTGATGTTATATATATATATATAAATTGGAGATGGGCGATAAGTAAGTATTTGTAAGACAATGGATTCACAGTCAAATGGCTCAAGGGAATTCCGCGAAAATTTGCACAGACGTTAGAAGAGCACTGTGGTGGGAATTAGCTATTCATTTTTTTAAAATTTCAATGAAAACTGTTAAAAAAACAACAATTTATTTTTGCTGTTTTTGTCAGAAATGATGTGATTAAAGGGACATAATCCAATGTTTTAAATTTTGCTCTATGCACTCACTGTTTTCCATAGTTATCACCCTTACACCATTTACTCATTTAAATTGTGTGTGTGTGTGTATCTATCAATCTAGGGCACTAATTGAAAGGGTTTAGTCATGCTGGGGCACTACCTTGAAAGGGTTTAGTCATTGGATTGCAGCCATGCTGGGCCACTACCTTGAGTATGGCCAACGATTTTTTTTCTCTATAACTTTGGTGTTTTCCAACGAATTTTTTCCAAACTTCACACAAACATTGCCTATGTGGCATTGA
>JAOPUL010004099.1:118797525-118810155 GCA_027564515.1 Octopus rubescens
CAATAACACTTTCCCACATTGAAACCAATTTTCTGAGTCCTCAGGCCAAAAAAAAGAGTTGTTTAGAAGAGAAAATGTTTGAACTGTTGTTTCAACATTGTCCCTGCTTATGAATGTTTTTCCACTGGTAAAGTGTTCAAGAGACCTGAATAAGTGGAAGGTGCTAGGTTTTTTTGGGTTATCTTCACTGAATGTGACCTTATTCTCAGAGACAATTCATAAAGTATCCACTTCCCTTCTTTTTACACTATCCCAATCTGCTTGTGATGATCTTGCATAGTGCATAAACGTTTATTAACCTCCGAGGAGAAGTGCTTAATATTTTGATATGGATCCCCTTGTGGTAGGATGTCAAACTATTTGCTGGAAAATACATTGGTTTTTGGTACCTCTAACACTTATATCCTAATATAAAGTGAATTTTACGAAAAAATATGTTATATCAATCGACAATACATCGCTATAGTTAAACAGTTTGCTCAATCCACCATTTAACCAACAAGTCATTACCTTTATAATTAAAACATTTAAAATTTTTTTACCTCCATTTCACCATAAATACCACAAACGTTTTGTTTTACTACAGCTAACTCTGTGCAATCCTTCTCTAACATTAACCATACCAAACGTAGTAATACTTTTCCAAACAAACAGTTTTAAACTTGTAAAAGCTTCCATCTAAGTGAATGTCCACTTGAGCATAAATGTACCTCTAAAAAATATATTTACTGTGCTATGGTAGAAACAAACCCAATTTATTAGTTTATACATCGGTTTAACAGTGAATTAATTCAAATTAAGTTATAATCAACATCGTTAGACTTTTCACAATAGATTAAAAACTGCAGAGACAAGTTTATCTACAATTTATTTGCAATCTTAAATCTAAAAACTCTAACTTGGTTATCAAATGATAATTTCTGTTTGGCCAAACCTTATTACCATTCCAAGACATCTTTTATGATGGACTTTTGTATAGTTTCTGTTTACCAAATTCCATCTGCAAAGCATATATCAAGTTGAGACTAAATAAGAAGCATTTGCTCAAGGTGCCATGCTGTAGAATTGAACCCAGAACCACATGGTAGTTAAATGCAACTTTTTTAACCACACAGCCATGGCTGAATTTTTCTAGTTTTTATATTAGCAAATAATGCATACACCCACATATATGTATCTGTGTGTATAGATTTTCATGCAGGTAAGTCACCAAGCATTATGTATATCCTTCAAGGAGAGTGTAACCTCTCCTCAGATTATTTATATTAATACAACATTAATGTAACATAATATTACATTTTTCCTTGATAAGATTTGCCCATTAATTGAATATGGATTGCTGTTACTTTAATCCGTTCTCTTGGTCAAATCGAAACAACTTGTCGGTCTTAAATAAAATGTATCTGTTTAATTCTCAAAAATTCTTCATGTTAGACACTGGAGCATCATGCAACATTTGGCCAGTGAAATTTCTAGAAACATGCCTGTTCTCTCAGAAGTCACATTTCAGGCGGTGAATCATTCACCTATTAAAATACATGGCCAAATATCTCTATCTTTAGACTTGGCGCTTAGAAGGGATTTCAAGTAGAATTTTTGTCATTGCTGATGTCCCATTTCCGATTTTAGGCGCGGATTTTTTGCATAATTTTGCCTTAACGGTAGATGTCCGAAAGCGACGTTTGTAGGATAGTTCCACCACTTTATCTATTACTGGACAAGACTCACTTGCTCCACTTGTTTTTTTATTGCGACCGCAAGAGATTCGTATCAAACTCTTCTAAACAAGTCCCCACTACTTACGAATCTCACTTTTCGACCAAGCAAGCCAGCTTATTCAACAGCGCATTTCATAACCACCACTGGACCTCCTGTTTTTTCACGTTCCTGTCGTTTAGCGCCGGACAAACTTAAGGTGGCAAAGGCGGAATTTGACCACATGCTCCAAGACTTATACGCCCCTCCACCAGCCCTTGGTCATCACTGCTCCATCTTGTTCCTAAGGGATCTACGGATTTTAGACGTCTTAATTCCATTACAATTCCAGACAGGTATCCAATACCTCACCTGCACGATTTCTCTTCATCTTTGCACAGCTGCACTGTTTTTTTCTAAGACCTCGTTCAAGCTTATCATCAAATACCTATGAATCCAGGCGATATACCTAAGACAGCTATCGCCACTCCTTTCGGTTCATTTGAATGCCTGTCCATGCCTTTTGGACTCAGGAATGCTGCAAGTACATTTCAAAGATTTATTGACGAAGTTGTTCGTGGTTTGCTTATATTGACGATCTGCTTATCGCAAGTTCTACTCCAGAAGAACACATCCAACATTTAACCCTGCTTTTTCAACGTTTGTCGACGTACCAAGTTAAGATAAACCCCATCAAGTGTATTTTTGGTTGTAGCTCGTTGGAATTTTTGGGAGATCTCATAGACAGTGATGGAATTCATCCTCTGTTCGAGAAAATCCAAGCAATACAAAGTTTAGTTCCTCCTAGTTCTCTTCGCCAGCTATGCCAATTTTTAAGAATGATAAATTTCTCCCGTCGATTCATCCTACATTGTACCGAGAAATTGACTGTTCTCAGACAATTGTTGCACAACAGAAAAAAGAAAAACGAAGTTATTTTCCTTTCACCGTCACAGCTACAGATTTTCAAAGAAATGAAAGTCAGTTCAGAGCAGATTTCCTTGCTTGCTTACCCAATACAGAATACTAAATTGTCTCTCTTAGTGGACACATCCGATTTTGCTGTTGGCACCGTTCTTCAACAAACCTATCAAAATGAGACACGGCCTCTAACTTTTTTTCTCGACAGCTTAAACCTGCTGAAACATGAACAGTACATTTAGCAGAGAACTTTTAGCTATGTACCTAGCTGTTAAATATTTTTCTCACTTCTTAGAGGGTCGTGAATTCCACATATTCATTGACCACAAGCCACTCCCGTTCGCTTTGCTATCAGAGACCAGCAACCATTCGCCTCAAGAAAGTCAACAGTTGGATTTCATATCACAGCTTACTTGTGATATTTCTCATGTGGCCAGAATAAATAACCCAGTCGCAGATGCTTCATCCAGACTTCCTATTTGTTCTCTATCTTCCACTTCAGAGATAGATTTGTCTGTTTTGGCTGCTGATCAGGCTGCTTTGACATCGTTGGATACTACATCTGACAAATTTTCTACTTGTAAATTCAAGTACATACCACTCCCAATGGCTGAGAAGACGATATTGTGTGATGTTTCCACCAGAAACATGTTTTCAACGCTTTGCACTCACTCTCTCATCGTGACATTTCCTCATCAGTAAAGCTAATTTCGGCCCGATTCTTTTGGCCGAACATGCATTGGCATATTACCGCATCATCTCGGAATTGTCAGTAGTGTCAACGTTCAAATATACATAGACACATTCGAGCACCGCTCGGCAATTTCAACCAACCAGACGCTCATTTTCAACCTAGTTAACCTAGTTGGTCCCTGGCCGGTCAGCAATGGATTCTCTTATATCCTCACCTGTATAGACCGTTTTACACGTTGGCCGAAAGTTATTCCTCTACGCGATATTGCGGCAGTCTGTCGCCCAGGCTCTAATAGCCTCTTGGATTTTTCGTGTTCCCTTACGAATTCCAACTGACCGAGGCAGACAGTTTGAGTCGCAACTTTTTGCAGAACTATCAAAGCTATTGGGTGTTATGCACATCCACACCACCGGCTACCACCTGGTATATAATGGAATGGTAGAACGATTTCATCGCCAGCTCACTAGATGCACAACGATCCTATCCAGATCCTCTTTGTTGGAGTGAGTATCTTCCTATTGTTCTATTGGGATGTAGATCTGTTAAATAAGATCTCGGTTTTACGCCTGCAAAACTGCTTTACGGTGCACCTTTGTCAATCCCGGGACAAATGTTTACCCCTGTGGATTTACCTGATCAAGATCCCACTTCATACGTACATCGCTTACATACCTATTTTGCTGATCTACCACCTATGTCTTCTCGAAGACAGTCTATACCTTCTTTTGTTCCACAAGACATTTCATCATGGACGCATGTATTTTTGAGAGTTGATTCTGTACGAGGACTGCTCACACAACCATACAAAGGACCCTATCATGTCCTAGCAAACTTTTTACCATGGACATTAATGGAAAAAAAAAAGTAACAGTGTCTGTTGACAGGGTGAAGCGTGCTTTCACTGAGGCCCTCACTCCAGAACCAAATGTCCTCCTCCAAAATACACCACAAAATGCTGTAGACATCGCATCTCCACCAGCACCAACACCTCATTCAACTACCCCTTCGTCTCTGCAGACCACAACTACACGCAGCAGATGCAAAGTCCGTTGGCCTAATAAACCTTACAAGACTATATACATTTAAAAAACAAAAAACATTTCTGTGACTGCCTGTTTTTGTATGCATGCATTTTCTATGTATTTTCATATGTTTAATTTGTATTCTAAGCATGTCTTACTATGTATATGCAAATTTTCACACATTTTATTTGATTATAATTTTTTTTTCTTGTTCTGCATATTTTCGCATACACTCTAACTGTACTGGCATTTTCAACCCCTTTATCAGGTCATTCTTTGCTACCAGTCTTTTGACTATTATCGCATATTTGTTTTTAACAAATATTCTGGCTGGGAGCACTGTAGCAGAATGATTTGGCATAAGCAAACAAGTGAAAAGCTCTTTCCTTTCTCTCACTTTCATATATAATTATTATTTAGACATAGCAGAAAACACTCCATGAAAAGTATCGTTTCTAAGCTTCACTCTGATTGGTTAGATGTTGAGCGCAATATTGTTTACTAAACAATTGCATCAATCTCACCGGAAAACCAATCAGATATGCTAATTGGGATCACGCGTTGTCTCGGCGGCAAAAACCTATTTACATCTCTGTAAATAAGCAAGTTTTTCTCTCCATTCGAGTCTTTTCCACCATGATACCACAGCCGTTGGTGCATTTCATTCAAGTCTGCCTAATTCGACTTCAGCATGCATCATCACTCGCTTATTTCCTTTTGATTACGCACACGCAATCTTTCTACGCCGCAAATAACATATTTCAAATAATGAAAAGGCCACTACCAAATAAGAATTTACTGTTTTCTTGTATCGCACCACATGGATGTTTTAATAAATGTTGAATTATACCAAAAGGGCTGTTGATCTTTCTTACTCCTAACATTAATGATAACAAAGGTTATCTATTCGGGGGACTAATTGTTACACTGGTAACCCCGAACGGAGCTCATGTTACAACTTTAATCATCAGAGGTTAGCAAACCTCTTCCGTCCTCTTTGTCATCACTTTCTACACTACATAGGAATTCACATACAATAGCTCGGATATTTTGTGAGAGCTTTGCTTCACACGTTGGTTTGTTTGTTTCAGAGCGGCCGTTGTGTGTTTCTATTTTCCTTTTCGCCTTGACAACAACAGAGACCATTTGCAACGGTCTCGTGTTAACTTCGTTGCATGTTGAAGTCTCGGGGTCGGAAGGCTGAGCAGAAATAAAAAGTATCCCTGCGTACGTGAATACATGCGTGTGTTTGTGTTTTGCCGGGGTAGCCCCCATCATCCCACATTGTCTGCCGCGACTAACGAAAGTTTTCAGTTTATATATCGCCTTCAGACACTTTACCATCTAGGCATGCTTTGGCCTTTTCTACTCGCCAACATTTAGTGCTTATGTACTAGTTTTGTCACTGTGACTCTGTTGGTATTCTCTGTCACTTGTTACAATATGACCAGAGTGACTTTTCTGTTCTCATTTCGTAGTCCCCGGGCTTCCCTTTGTTTTTTTTTCTTTCTGTATCCTCAAACCGAGTCACTCCAGACACCTAGGGCAAATAACCTTACTGTATACATTGATACCCCATTAAAATAAACGCACCAGATTGTTCATTTACAAAATCAAATAAAGTTATATAGAAAATAAAGTTATGTAGAAAAAAAAATTATTTACATGGATTTTGTTATTTTTTATCTTTTGAATTTTTACAACAGGAACTGCTTATAAATCTTTTATATTTGAAAAACAACTTCAATATACTCTTTAAATAGATGTAAAAAAAATTTGAGAGAGAAAAAAGGGTAGGGGCGAAGCAGCGGAGATCTCAGAATAAGAGGGGTGCTCAGCCGCGCCCCGCAGTAATGACCGCGATGGCGTTTCCACGGAGAATGGCCAGCGACACTCGCTGCAGTAGCCACTCCACCTCGCCGGGCTCATTTACATGGATTGTAATCGTTCTCACAGTGAGAATGCTCTTCTCTATACGTGTGACGTACCAGTTAAAACAATCGTTTGTACTTCTTGCAAGGATGATAAGCCAGGGATCATTCTCAAATAATTTTCAGTTACCTTTTTTATCATTCCTGTTGTTCCTACAAAGATGCCACACTTTTCGATTTCAATGAGCAAATCTTTATATATTTTCAGCTTGTCAAATTCTTTTTCCGAAATATTATGATCACAAGGAATACTCATGTCGATCAATAAACAGGCTTTATTGTTTTGGTCTTCACAATAATATTCGGTTTATTAACTTTGATGGTTCGGTCTGTATGTGCTGGAAAGTCCTAAAAAATCGTTACATTTTCTCCCTCAGTTACAGACTCAGGGTGTAACTGTCAACAGTTTTGATTTTATAATTCCGACATAATACCAGTGTAGATATTGGCCAACTCTGTCATGTTTTGATTTATACTCTACTGGTGCTAAAACTTTACATCTCGAGATTAAGTAGTCCACTGTTTCAATCTCATCCTTGCGGAATTGGCACTTAGGATCCATTCCATTTTCCCCCACATTGGCTTGGTTGTTCCGGGTCAAAAAGCTTTGATCTTGAGCAGCTAAGATGAAGCTTTCGCTCTCTGCCTCGCTCTCTGAGCTTCATAGCCACTGATGTGTGTGCTTCTAGTCAACATCAACTTGTTTGCTACAGGCCACATATTTTCCATGCAGAGGTTTCTATTCCCACCTACCAGTCAATTGTTCATGCGCTTTTTTCTTTGCCATTAATTTTACTTTCTATGCAATAACAGTTCAGCCTGGGTATTGTTCATGAAATCAACAGCAAATCTTTTGCTCCCATTTAAGATATAATAAAACTTCTTGCGCCTCTCACGATTTTTAACGAGTTTTAGCATCTATTCGTTAGTTGTTACAAGATATTTGGCGAGTCCAGTTGTGGTGTTTTTGTAAGAAAGTGCAAACTGGATCAAGCTTCGACTTTCTTGGGCTTTCAGAAGGTAAAGCCGATTCACACCTGCTTTTTGGTGGTGCAACGCACTACAGGCCAGCAGCTTACGAATTTTTCTATCAATTTTCTTTATTTTACTGATATTTCAGTTCAACGCGAAGAACTACTAAGAAATTTATGGCTAACACATTGTTATGTGCATTTAACTCAGATTTCAGAACTGCTCGAACTCTACTATAACATTACTTCTTGATCTTCTCTTTCATGTTTGCATGCTGAATGCCGGAGTCTTCATTTATTCCTAGGTATTTATAAGTTTGTTCCTGCTCAAGTTCATATATAACTGTATCAACATCTAACACGACTGAATTTGAGGTTTTCAATTTACTTTTTTGGAAAGTGGCCTTGACACACTTATCAAGACCAAACTCCTATCATCATCATCATCATCATCATCATCATTATCATCATCATCATCATCATCTTCATCATCATCATCATCATCATCATCATCATCATCATAGGCATTGTCTTCATGGGTTACGGAACAAGTTATCTATGTGAAAGTTCTGGCCCACGTTACACTGTAAAATAACATATCACTTTATTTATTCAGTTAATACCCTTCGAAAATACACGAAGGTCAATCTATCCGCTTTACTATCCTACAAAATATTGGTAATACCTTTGATTCAAAACAACATAATTCCTTATTATATGGATCAGGAAGTTGCTGAAAGACTAAACAGGTAGAACATCGGCAAAGATACTGGGGAAGTTTAGATGTGTTGATTTATGACTTCAATCTCCGTTGGGGTTAACTTTGCTCTTCAACACTCTTGGTTTGGCGTAATGACGATATATATTTATTTCCTTACCATTCCCTCTCTTTTCGCCCTCTCTCCTTCCTCTATCTCCCTCTCCCACCCCTGTTTCTACATTTAATTCCTGATAGGATGTAATTTGCATTTTGTATTGCCCTGAGAACAATAAAGCAAAGACATATAAGGTAGAGGTATATATTATTCAGCACAGCACAGAGTTTGCTAATCATTTTTCTCTGGTATATATAAACAAGCTTAGTATTGCTGTGAACTGCCTTAGAAGAATCGGTTGCTGATGCTGTATTTTCATGACTTTGGCTTTTAACCAAAACCAATATTCTCAACATGGCTAATTATGGTTATGTACATAAAACATACATCGATGTATAATGCAAGTGAAATTATCAAGTAGATGGGGAAATGGATAACTAACTCATAGATCTAGAGTTCAAATTGACTGCGTGAATTCCATTAATATTTAAATAGTTAAAGGAGTCGTGCTTACGGCTTTCGTAGACCCTCACATACAGCTGATATGTCAAAACGATTACCGTTTCTTTCGAACAATAGCAAGTCACCGACTACGTGAAACACGGAGAGAATTTCTGAGGTCCACGTTTTGGGAAGGAAGGAAGGAAGGAAGGAAGGAAGGAAGGAAGGAAGGAGGGAAGGAAGGAAGGAAGGACCTGTGTGATTAGTGTACGTGGCAAGGAGAAATGAATATAATATGAATGACGAGAATGGAAAGAATGAGTGAATAAGGATTGCTTGAATGGTTGTAGCAGGAGATTAACCGTCTAAGAATGCTTATCTACACGAATGACAAAGGGGAAACAGCACGACCCTGGCCTAGAGGTTAGTAAAGGATGATGAACAACCTGATTTGGCCCGTATCCTGAATGCAGTGGCACATCAATGATGTGGAAGTAGGATTTATTGTCGGTTTTAGGAAATATTTAGAACGTGAGTGCTACACGTGAAGCGCTCGCTTTCTAGGGTTAGATCTCTAATAGATCCTGCTTTATAAGTGGTCATTACAGAGGGAAAGAGATTCAAAGTAGTGAAGAAAGTAAGTTGTTCTTAATCGTTTTTTCTAACACTCTGAGATACTGGAAGTGAATGCGATTGGTCGATGATAGATAAAATGTTGACGTATGTGTCTCAGTGGGTAATAGGGATTGT
Source organism: Octopus rubescens (assembly GCA_027564515.1). NCBI lineage: Eukaryota > Metazoa > Mollusca > Cephalopoda > Octopoda > Octopodidae > Octopus > Octopus rubescens. The sequence continues at coordinate 118,806,766 of JAOPUL010004099.1, forward strand.
GGGTTGTATGTTGGAAAAAGCAAATGTGTAATCTAGGTTATAAATGAAGCCATTGATATTAGAGAAGGGGAAGATTATCCACCAATGTTCGTATTAACTATTGGCATGTAAGAAAGTGTAGAAGAGTCGTTGTGTCGTAATGTCACGATATACCTCTGCCGGTAGTCTGGTCCGGATAATTGCAATAGAACACATATCGCTAAAGACGCCCATGGAACATTAGTTGTTATTACACTTCCAATACAGAGGCTTCTGCACCTCAGAACAGCCTGGTGTCGCGTCAACATCTCTCAGGTGGTTCCACCTCACTCGACTCTCTTTTTATCTTCCTCCATTTGGTGCCCACCATCATGCAATGGACTGTCCACTATAGCAGGTTCTTCCTTCTTAAAAAACCGGTTACCTTGAACTCTCACAGTACATGTCTTTTTTTTCTTTTTACAGCAATTTCTAATTGATTTCTCAACGATTTGATGTGTCTGTATTAGTTGTAGAATATTGAAAATGCATGACCTGCTATATAGGAGAGAAATGCATCTAGGTATCCCTAAAAGTCTCAGGGGTATGTGTCGTTACACTTTTTAAAGTTATATAATCGTGGAATTTTAAATACCATTTTTGCTACTCTATAGTTTCCTGATGCGAGATTTATTAAGAAGTGGGTGGTGGGATCATTCAGTTGTCTCCTTTCTTTCAAAGTTTGAGGGGAAAACAGATTTCTTTGGGAATCATTCACATATACATTGAATCAAATCGCGCCTATCAGCGTTCCAAGTAGTAGAGACCTAATGCGCATAGACATTCTCGATAGATAAGGTATCCACTCTGCTTGTATTTTTTAGTGACTGCTTGTTGCGATCAATCTAGTTGCTACATAAGGGATGGGATACTAGGAAAAGTTGTGTGCATTAGCCTATATCGTACTCAAATAACACTTCCAAATTATCATCATCTGTGTCGATTCTTTCATATGTGTGTGTTTGTATTTATGTATGTGTGTGTTTGTGTGTGGGTGTGTACATATAAGTGTTTGTGTATGTACATGTGCGTTTATATGTATATGGAAATAGTTATTTTTAGACTTATTAAAACCCGATTCAATCCTGTTCTAGTGTTATGGTTTTCCTATTTTCTGCGCTGAACGAAAATTCGCTGCAACATATATCTATGGACCAACAACTACAGAACGATTCTATCAGACCGATTATTTCTAAAATAAATACATCAACACACATGATCTATAGAAAATCGATAACATTATCAAACAATATATACCGGAGCACACAATCATCCGAATAGTTTCAAGTGATCTCAGGAAAGGAATAACCAAATTGGCGACATTTCCACCTCAGACGACGAATATCTATTTACTAATGTCTCAGTGACCAAAACAATAAATATTGTATTAAATAATATATAGAAAGATCCAGTTATAAAACCATACACAATACCAGCTAACATACAGTACAAGATTACAGCAGAATTGCTGTTTTGCTATTCATTCTCAAGGGAAATCAGAAATGCGAAAAGATGAAATATCAATAGGTTCTCCACCCATGCTGCCATCTGTAAGGATCTATATGATTACAATAGAACTCAAAATGGTAGTAATAATGTGAAGAAAATACTCATAATAATAGATACATCGGAGAATATTGAGAGATTTAAATCCAACAATTCCTGTACTTAACTTCAATATATAGAACAGTATAAAACTCCTAAGAATAAAATAACTCTACTTCTAGACATAAGAATTCAGTTAAAAATAAACATTTCACATTCGTCTGCACTAAAACCACAAATCTATGTCTGTGCTTACATGGAATTCTTTATGGATATAAAATGTCAGTGATAAAATCCTCTTGAGAATAGCGTTTAGATTGTCCTCCACAAAAGAAGCGCTACCGAAATCTACAGGACGAAACAAATACCATTCAGCATCGGCATACGAACTAGTAGACCAAGTCGCTGGATAAACAGTTATTTATACAATGTAATAAATACTTTAGAAACACCTATAAAAATAAATAAACCACTGGTAAAATACATGACATGAATCAAATGCATATTAACTATGTGATAGATGAACACATTAAAAAGTCTCATAAAACGGATCACAAGATGCCTTGCCCCAAACCATAACTTAACAGTAATAATATATTACAAAAACAGGAAAATTAAAGGCCATCTTATGAATAACAAACTACAAGAGAGAAGCTGCTATTGATCAATGTGATTTACAAATTTGATTGCCAAAGTAAATATTGTAACAGATAAATTGATTTCGACTTTTCCCACAGCCTCTTATAGGAAGGAGCAATCGCAATGCATTACATCACACGTTGCATAGAAAACGGTAATAAACAATCTGTCTGTTTTATAGTAAATTAGTACTAAGAATAAGAATACTAAAATACATACACAGCACTCGTTACAAACAAAAACTGTTTCAAAATTTGGCACAAGGCCAGTAATTTCTTAGTGGGCGGGTCAAGTCGATTACATTGACTCCGGTATTTGACTGTCACTTTATATTATCGACCACGAAAGGATGAAAGGCTAAAGTTGACTTTGGCGAGATTTCTCAGAAGTTACGTACAGAATTAAATCAGCATATCTGACTGGAGATTTATTATGGTTTCAAATTCTCACCATGGTGATATATATAATTATCTAGAGCCATAAGGCCACAGGCTGCAATACAAAGCCACCAAGTAGGTTAGATTTATCAACATTATGATTAAGGGCTCTCAAAGAGAACCGGTATTACTAGAAATAGGAGCCAAAATGATCCACCCTGTTAAGTACAATTCTAGTTTCAGATTGGCATGTGGGAGTAACTCCCCCGCCACCACCCCGGAAGAACTGACATGAAATGCATTGAATCCTGGGTTTCTGGGATCCACCCTTCGTCAACAACGCTTGTTCCATGTCCCTCGATCCTATATGAAATTACTCTCTCGCCAATATATATATATATATATATATAGAGAGAGAGAGAGAGAGAGAGAGAGAGAGAGACTATTCCGATTAAATTTTTCGATGATATTGTTAAATATCAATATGTATTTTTAAAATTATATAGAGCCATAAGGCCACAGGCTGTAATACAAAGTTACTCCCACTTGTCAATTTAAAAGTAGAATTGTACCTTAACAGGCTGGAACATTTTGGCTCCTATTTCTAGTAATACCGGCTCTCTTTGAGAGCCCTTAATCATAATTTTGATAAATTTAACCTACTTGGTAGTTTTGTATTACAGCCTGTGGCCTTATGGCTCTATCTAATTTTAAAAATATAGATATATAATTTTAAAAATACATACATGCATACATACATACATACATACATACATACATACATACATACATACATACATACATACATACA
>JAOPUL010004099.1:118992838-119003756 GCA_027564515.1 Octopus rubescens
TAGTAGTAGTAGTAGTAGTAGTAGTAGTAGTAGTAGTAGTAGTAGTAGTAGTAGTAGTAGTAGTAGTAGTAACAAGAAAATTGTGGTTGACTTCGTCTTTTATTCCTCCTATACGTTCATTAGATATAGTCATGTTCAGGGATTCAATCGATTGAATCAATCAATTATACAACGTATCCTATAATTTTCTTCAAATCAATATTTTGATCATAGAAATCATCAGAATCATTATTATTGTTGCAGTTGTTGTTGTCGCTGTTCATGATTTGAGAAATACATTTAAAGTTTTCTTTCTTAACAAATGTTGAGATACCATCCCCTAACAATATTTAACGCTCCTAGTTTGGCTATCAAATGGGATTGTAGGCACTATTCATTTGCTGTTCTAAAGGGGTTTTTTTTTTTTTTCTTAATTCAACAGAAGAGCTAAGTCGGTTATAATTCAACAGAACAGCTAAGGTACTGTTTTACCTTATCTTTCTTGCTCGCTTCTACGCAACCATATAGTTATTTTCTATTGATATGTCGGTCATGGGAAATAATGTTAGCTCTATGATATGCTATAATAGTTGTCTATCTGAATGATAAACTTCCTTGTTGTTTTCCAACACAGATGATTATTCACATTAATACCACACAGTTATTTTGATTTTGTTTCTCATTTTGGGGTTTTTTTCTTGGAGGAGTTGAAATTGGGTGAGGTGCTATTACATTAGTTTGTTACATTGTTGTGTTTGTAGTTATATTGCGGAGCATCTAAAAGTAAGGAGATATATTGTTTCGGAAAATACAAAACACAAGTGCAATGTCATCTATATTGCAGGAAGTGTGGGTATTTCTTTCCATATAGCTAATGGTGAGGCGGTGAATTACCACAATCGTTAGAGTGTCGGATAAAATACCTCACGTTATTTGTTTTGGCTCTCTGCGCGCTGAATTCAAATCCTGCCGTTGCCAACTTGCGTTTCATCCTCTCGAAGTCGATAAAACCGCACCAGTCTAGGGTGGTGGATTGGCGGAACTGTTAAAGAGTCGAGCGATAGATATTACGGTTTCTCTTTTGTGTTCTAATAGCAACGCCTGCAATGATACTAGCATTAGGCTGTATGGAGCCAAGTTAGCGGCCTTTCACTTGGATAAAAGACAGATATTCTGTCTTCGAATGAAGCATCCCATGCAAAATTAGGCTTTATCTCGTTTTTTCTGTCTAATGTATCTATTTAATCCTTCACTGTTTCACCACTATAATTCGCGGCAGTAAACACCCACATGTTGATCTGATATATAAGATACAATGCATTCAATTTGGGCTTCAAATACAAGCGATCTTTTGAAATATATCGTTTCCACTTTTCCTTTATTTGCTAATGCCTAATATTATCAAGTTCCAATATGCCTACATAGTTGTATACATTGTCATCTGATAAGATTATTCCATTCAAATATATTATCTTCCCTCTCTTCATCGTTCAAGTCACAATTTTTATCATTATTATTCAGTAGTCTTAAGGCGGCGAGCTGGCAGAATCGTTACCGCACCGGGAGAAATGCTTAGCGGCAATTTTTCTGCCTTTACGTTCAGAGTTCAAATGCCGCCGGGGTCGACTTTGCCTTTCATCCTTCCGGTGGTCGATAAAGTGAGTACCAATTACGAACTGGGGTCGATAAGATTGACTACTCCCCTCCCCAAAAAATTTCAGGCCTTCGTGCCTAGTATAGAAAGAATTATTCAGTAGTCTTATTTTTATCACGTGCTTACACTGCACTGAGCGCAGCTCTGTGTGCCTTGGGTATGTGCTGTGATTTGTTTTGGTGTTGTTATTTTCACTGTATTGAAAGTGCTTTACGTAGGGTGTGTGCGATGCCTAGCAGTGCTATTTTCTGTGTGTTATATATATTCGTAAGTCCTGGTGTTTTGGTTATGTAATAGTCTGTATGTTTTTTCATCATACCTAATGCACCTATTATTATAGGGACTGTTTCAGTGTTTAGGCTCTATATTTGGATTATCTCTATTATTTTTATTCTTATTCAGGCGACGAGCAAGCAAAATCATTAGCACGCCGAGAAAAATGCTTAGCGGCATTTCGTCCGTCTTTTTGTTCTGAATTCAAATTCCGTCGAGCTAGATTTTACCGTTCGTCCTTTCCTGATCGATAAAATAAGTACTAGTCGATCACTGCGGTCGATGTAATCGACTTACCCCCTCCCCCGAGTTTGCTGGCCTTGTCCCAAAATTTGGTACCATTGTTGTTGTTGTTGCTGTTGTTTTTGTTGTACGAATAGTGTATAGATGTTGATGTGTTCATTCTTGCTGTTGGCATGTGGATGACATTTTATAAGCGTACCCTGTGTACAAGCCAGGTGAAATTTTATTCAACTAAATTCTCCCCTCGTTTTTGAAAAGAAAGGAATCCTACTGAACATTTTTTGTTCCACTGCATCTCGTTCGGTTATTAACCCCTTCCTCATAATTTGATTAAAGTATTCACATGTTTTTGTCGCGTAACCCTATTTTTACAAGGCGTCTTTTATTCGAGGGATTTATTAGTTTAACAAATTACTTTATTTGAATATTGCAAATTTTCTTTTGATTCAACTTGATTCATCATGGCATCAAGTCAACCGAGCAATACCCACATCAAAAAGCACAATGGAAATAAGCATATCTACGAACACAATACAAAACATATATAAACGAGCCTGCTTTGTTGCGAGATATGCATATTTTATAAACAGTAAATCTTGCATATTCAAAAAAAGAAATGTTTAGTAAGTGGTTTTGAGAATTCCTTTGGATCCAACAGCAGCTACAATGACATTGATATGTATACACAGATAAGAACGTTGCCGATCAAAAATACACAAAATTGTCCCTAACATTTATTTGCTAAATATGGAAGAAGCACAGTCCGAAGTGGAACAATGGAAAAGTTGCGTTCATAAGGATTCCATTCTTAACTGAAAATTCACGCAAGAGAGAGTAAGCATAATACTGAACTCCCTTTAAATCACGAAAAAGGAACTTTCTATGCACCTTCGAGGAATTATATCGAAAAGCCTCTTGCAAATTTATGCACAAGCAACTTGTCCATAAAGAAAGATAAAGCCAACTGCATCATCACATGACTTTCAAATCCCAGAAAGATGATGTTCAGAAACAAGCAGAATTTTGTTTCTACTACACTTCTGACGTCTGTAAATGTATTCTTTCTTGGCTACAAGTTGACAGACAGAGGCAAGGTGGGTTAATTGTTTTTCTCCATTTCCACTTATTCTGCAGTAATTTACTGCATTTTGCTTCATTACATACTTTTGTTATTTTCAGATGGGAAGGCATTGACACTTCGTATAATCAAGGACCATTCAGTCTTAGTAATGAGATCTACGCATCTCAACCAGAGTCAACAATTTTCTTATCTAACTTTTATGTGATTTCTGTTATCGGTTTTTTTTTTGTTCGTAACTATCTTTCAATTCATCCTCTGTTTTGTATATGTCGGCTTCCTTGAAGACAGGAAAACATTAATTTGTTCGTGTTTTGTAGTCATTTGTGTAAAATCTTACACTTATTACTAAATATTTTTGTAGTCATCTGTATAGCTCTTATTTTTTTATTTTTTGTACCACTGTGCATAAAATTTGTTATACCTTGTCTTAGAAAAACTTCTCAAATAGACTTATGTATTAAAAATCACAGAGTTTCACTCAAAATGCTGGTTGATCGCCAGACACGGTGTGTCGAACCTGATTGGGCCTCCTCGGTGACCAATACCTCGGATATTCTCAGCCAAGCCGAAAATTCTTGTTCCAATTTAGAAATCGGTAAATAAAATATTTTCTGATTAGTGCGAAAGCTAGTCAGGCCACAATTAATCTGATATATGCACTTCAAACAGCCCTAAATTAAAATATCGGAGTATGAACAGATATGGAACGGTTCTATCTGTAATATTTAATCTCAGAGAAACTTCTTAAAGAGATTAGCACAAAGTTTTACTCATAATACCGATAGATCGCAAGGCATAGTGTTTCAATTTGATTTGTTGTCATCGGTGACAAACACCCCTTTTATTTATGTTTTTTGTTGTTCTCATCCGATTTTTGCTAGTCAACATCCTGAAGGTCATGAAGAGTTTAGTTTCTATTGTTATTTAATTTGTTTATTTTATACATGTTATATATTTATACAAGTATATATTTATATATATCTTTGTGATTTACGTTTCTTATATAGCTTTTGTTGTTCGTTACTTGTGTTTTCGTTTTGTATTATCTTTTAAGTGTCCTTTTTCTGGTTTCTGATATTCTAAGGGATTTGAGAATGTATGTCAAGATATCTTCTTAATTTAACTAACCTAATGGACTCTAGCGTTAAATTTAAATTCTGATTATTTTCCGTCTAGATTATCATATTGTCATTGTTTTATTTTAGGGTTAGAGCACGCCTGTAAAGTATACTTGTAGAATAAAAATATATTCTTCTCATATCCAGTGAATTTACAACTTATTGGACAAGGGTATTTGGTGCTGCCGATATCTAAGCAGGAGGACAAAGGTTCGGGTCTTTAGGTATCTGGTCTTCATTATCCTGCTCTAGAGTTGTAAGACTTGGACACTGTCCGGAACCCTTAGAAGCCACCTGAACTCCTGTAGTACTAGGACGCTTCGCAGGATTAAGGGTTACCATTGGTTTGATTTCGTATCCAACCAAACGACTCTACTCAGAAATTGGAATGCGTCTTGTTACTTATATGATTCTGAAAATAGACATGGAGGCTTGTGGATCGGAAACTCTGGTCTCGCTGATGGTTCCCACGTCTCTATCTAATGATATGAAGTCGCTGAGCAGGTGAATCTGTTTCCATGGTAAACCAGGCCACGTACATTTACTCTGCCTATTCAGTGTAAATCTATGTTCAACAGAAGTAGGAAGTTGGGAAAGGTCACTTACTTTATTCCTATGAAGGGACAGGTAATTCGTCTCTCCGGCTGACTGTAGGTATTTCTAAAAGCAGTTTTTATATAGTGCTTTGTCTATATTTCCCCTACTGCTGTTGGCGGTTGTTTTAGTGCATCGTTACTCAAAAACATCTCGATAACATTGATCCCTAGTACTTGACTGGTACTTTATTTTATCAACACAATAAGGATGAAAAGCAAAGTTGATATCTGGAAGATTTGAACTCAAAACCTAAAGAGTCGGAAGAAATGCCACTAAGTATTTTATCTGATGTGTGAACGATCCCTGGCTTACCATCCCTGCAAGAAGTGCAAAATATTGTTTTAACTGGTACGTGACACGTATTAAGAAGACCATTGTCGATGTGAGAACTATTACTACCCATGTATTTTAATTTTATTTTATTTTATTTATTTTTTCCTTTTTTCTTTCTTTTTTTTCTTTCTTTTTTCTTTTTTCCGTTTTTCTTTTTTTCTTTCTTTTGTATTTCATTTCCTTTTTTTTCCTTTTTTTTTCGTGCTTTGTTTTTTCACATAACTTTATTTCATCCTGAAAATGAACAATCTGGTATGTTTAGTTTAATGGCCTACCAATGTATACAGTGGGTTTCTTTGCCCTAGGAGTCGGGAAGACACTCGGCAAGAAATGGAAACAAAATTGAAAGAAGAAGAAAAACTAATAATAATAATGTTTTCTTTATTGGCCACATGGGCCGAACAAAAAACAAATAGGAACAATACAACACAAGGGACAGTGGGAACGTGATACAATATCGTGTACAAAAAATATAACAATAACAATAACAAAATTAAACAATAAAATGCCCCAAAAGGGGGAGAGTTAATTTAAAGGACAACCGAGGATCCTTAAACATCCTGGTTACCCATACCGCCAGTGGCGCTTCGGCGGGTGCCTCTCTCCTTCTCAAACTCTCCGGTTTAGAAGTGAAAATTCAGAGTAAGCTCATTCACACAGGCCATCCTCACCATATTCACCCACCTTTCAACAAAAATACTGGGGGTGGGGAAATACTTCCCTCTCCACCCTCATTTTACTTTTTAAGTGGAACTTGAAAAAGTCGATGAGGGCTTGGCCGTAGGGGAAGGTATCTATCTTCGGCCCTTTCAATCTCGTCCACCACACTACCTCCTTCGCCATAGCCACCAGACTGAGGCAAACAGCCTTTCCTTCCCGACCAAAGGAAAGCGGCGGAGCGATCTTCACAATGGACTCGGATGATAACCGGATCCGTCCTACACGTGTCAACAGCTGTTCGACAAAGCTTCACAAGTCAGCAATACTCGGACACTGGACGAATGCATACAGCACGGTTTCGTCGCACAGCGAACATCTTGGACAGATCCATCTGTCTGCACTTCCGTGCTTGTAGAGTTTGTCTCGAACCGGCAAAACTCCTCGGTAGCCTCCATAGGAATAGACCCCCTCCCGAGAACGTCGTCGCTCTTGCCCTCCAATAACCCCCTATAGAACACCATTGTAGAACATCTACCAACCGCATTGCACGACTAGCAGAGGGCTGTGAGCGCTTGCCAGCACTCCAGGTGCAAAGCGGCCTTTCTCGGTCTACGCTTGATCCAGGACTGTAACTCCGTCAATGAGACGAGCTGCGGAAATTCCCGTCTGACGAACGGCGACCACACCTGTTCACCATTAAAGAGACGCTGGAGATGGTGCAGCCTCAGCGTGTGTCTACGCATCATTAGCTACGACATGCTCAGCTCTCCACTCATTGCTGTTGACAGCAGATGGAACGTCTGACGAGAGGGACACGTCCCTTCCACAGAAAGCGGAAGAGCAAGCGCTCCAACTTCATCAACCACGAAGCGGGACAAGGGACAACGATCAGGCGATAGTAGATGTAAGCATTCGCCACCTCCTGTCGCTGTACATTGCAGCGATCCAGCCTCTGAAGATGGGACCGAAACCGGCCGCAGTGAGGATAGCCTCTAAGTATTGATGGTCTACCCTATCTTTTGATTGATCTAAGTTGATCAGGGTCCCACCCATGCCAGGTTCCTTCCCTATACTCTCTACAATGTAGCACGTGAGGTGGAGGTTGTCCTGGATAGATCTTTTCGGGATAGCGCATGTCTGCGCATCACTGACCAGCTTGTTGACGACAAGCACCAAACTCTTGGCTAACAACTTGACCAAAATCTTATAATCTGCGTTTAGCAGAGTTATGTGCCTAAAATTGTCTATATCGTACCCATTCTTCGGGTCCTTCCTTAGCAGCACCATCACTCCACGGCTCACAGCACTGGGTATTCTCCCGTTCTGCTGCCACTTGTGGTAGACGTCTGTCAAGAGATCACCGAACAAGTCTGGCATATAGCGATAAAGCTCGAAAGGCAGACCATCCAACCCCGAAGACTTCTCCCTTGCGCCGCCTTCCATCGCGTCCCGTATGTCTTCAGCTATTATCGGCTGTTATCGTCCCGGCCCGTCAAAGACCGAATTGTAACTGTTGCCCCTTCGTACCTCTGCCACTAGGGCCCATCGAACGGCTTTCGTCCCTTCATGTCTCAGCACACGCGCCCTACCTCTGACAACGCAAACTTCGTGCTTGGAATTAAATAATTGTACAAGGGCCAATCTTGCCGCCAGTACGTCAGTCGCTATGCCTTTCCTAAGCGCCTCTACTAGCGTCCTGACTGGGTCTCCCCCTATCCTAGATTCTTCTAAAGCTATTTTTTGCTAAATCGGTTGTTGACGATTGCACCCGACAAACTCCGATGGACTAATTTGCTAACCCGGTTTCTGAATTCTTGACGCGCAGGGAAATACGCGTTCAACTTCCAGTTCCCTGCATATGGATCCTATCTAGGTCGACCGAGCAGATCACAAATTTATGGTCTGAATAGCCGACGATTTTGAAAAGTGGACAAACCTATGCTACTTTTGTCTACTGACCTACAGAATATTCTATCTAGATACGATTTAGAAGACCTAGTGCTGTTTGCCCATGTCCACGTTGGCGCATTCGGGTAGTCCAGTCGGTACCTGTCTGCCAGTTGTAAGCGGCTGAGCAGGTTTGTGAGGCTTTTACAACCCCTCTCCTATCGGCTAGCCCCACCCTGTCCAGGCGTGCGTCCAAGATAACATTCCAATCGCCCACTAGAACTAAAGAGCGAAAACTCCCAGGGAAAACCTCCAAACGTCTGAAGATATCTGCCTGTCCCGCCCCTGCTGGGCGTACACAATGATTAGTCTGAAGCGCTACCTTCGCTGTTGCTCACATACAGGGCCACCAACTTACCCTCCGGGTCCAGGAACACCGTCCGTACCTCGAGATCGCGGCCTTTCCTAAAGAGCAGTGCTACCCCACCTCCCATTTCAGGCCGATTGAGAGATGCGTAGATCTAAAAATCATCCAAGAAGGGGCTAGATCACGTGTATCGGGAATCTTAGCTTCACTGACTGCCGTCACATTCATAGCTAGTGAACTGATGTCGTTGAGCAAGTGACCCTGCTTCCAGGGCGATACCAGGTCATGAACATTTATACAACCTACTTTAATTATCGCCATGCCGGCCGGAACGAGTTGAGAGAAAGAAAAGTGGCGCTGTTACTTACCCTGTCGATGCTGTTGGTGGTCGTATGGCTCGGCCTCCGGTTCTAGTTGAGGTTTCTCTGGGAACCCCTTAAAAATGTCTTTTAGTGGCTGTTACATTAGGGATTCTCACATCGTGGGGGAAGACCTCCCTATGTTTTATACGTTGTTAGTGGCATACGAACTAACAACAGCTCTTCCGGTACTTTGAGTATCATAATATCGGGAATTTCTTTCCCTCTCTTTCCCTTTATTTCGAGTCTTGAGAGCCATCAAATCTTTGTTGGCCCTCCTCAATAGCACAAACTTGGGATTCTCTGCCGTCGTCAGTTCTTCTGAAAGCTTTCTTTTTGGGGGGCGGGGTGGGGTTTTAATGGTGTTGGTTGTGCTTGTGGTGGTAATTTTTGTTGCCTTGATGGTTGTGGAGCTGGTGGTGTTGGTGTTGTTGTCTATGTAACTGTATTTGTTGCATTTTCTGTGTTGTCCCGTATGTGTGTTGATGTGAGACCGGCTGTTTTTCCCCTGTGGCATCTTTTTAATTTTTGGGGCATTTTTGGTTCCTCCTCATCTCCGCTTTGAGATGAGTAGGAAACAGTGTATGTGCAATCCACCCCCGATGAGAGTGGGTGGGTGTTTGTTTTTGTGTGAATGTCTATGTGTGAGTGTGTGTTTGAGAGAGAGGGAGATGGAGAGCTGGTTTGAGAGGTGTTCTGGGTGGGTCTTTCCCGTTTTTCTTGCTGTTGGTGGTGATGGTGCTTCTGGAGTTGCTGGGGCTGTTGTTGTCTCACCTATTTCCATTGAAGGCGACACTGGGTGCTTTTGTGCGAGATCCTGACTTTTGAAGAGGACCTCGACGTTGGCATAGCGTCTTCCACTCTGCAAGTAGGCCACATCCTCCATAATGTCTTTCAAGGCGTTTTCAACTTGAATAATTGTGGCCGGTTCCGCCCGCCTGCTCTTCCGCGAGACACTTCTGTAGAGTATTGTTCTTTTCTCGTTTTCTTCTATTATATCTTTAGGCACGAGTACCGCTGCCTTACATCCCTTGGGTCAGTTCGTTAATTTTTCTCATCCAGGGCTAACGAAAACGTTTTTTTTTTGCGCTAGCCACGTGGGAAAAGCTGCTGTCATTGTTGTTTTTGGCGTCTTTAAACTCCTCGCTTGTTTTGTTGTTGTTGTTGTTCATATCTTCTGCGTTGGTTTTGACTTTCACCGTGTCCCTATTAATTTTTGTTTCACTACTCTTTGTTATTGTAGTGGCTGTGATGTTGGTGGGGGTGGAGTTGTTGTTGTTGCTATTGTTTTCACAATGTCGCTGCTTACATCCGTGCTACTACTACTACTAGTGGTGGCGGTGTTGGCATTGCTCTTTCATATTTCAGGTTGTTGTTGTTGTCGCCGCCGCTGTTGTTACCTTTCGTCTCGTAGTTTTGTGAAGGTATAATTGTCAGAAGGGGAGGAAAGTCTTCGTCTACGGGAGGGTTTTACAACCGGTGTTGGTTTGTTTACGTCACGGTAACCTAGCGGTTCGGCAAAAGAGCCCGATGAAATCAGTACCAGACTTTAAAAAAGTACTAGGGTCGATTCGTTCGACTAAAAACTCTTCAAGGTATTGTCCCAGCATGGCCGCAGTCTAATGATTGAAACAAGTAAAACATAAAAGGTATATCTGTCCAAGTTCGTTAACACTATAAATAGGAGTAAACTAATGACGTCTTGTCTTTTTATGAGCAGAATGTGGATGCTTTTAACGAGGAAAGTCTAACAAGACAAGTAACAACTCATATTGATCATTTTTTCTGTCTATAGAGACATAAACCTGTCATGCAACCAATTTCGTTTATTTTTCACAGCGAGGCTAAATTGGATTTTTATTGAAACGGTAGGTAAACCTCGAAATTCACATTAACATACGCACACACACATACACATAAACACATATGTACGTATATATATGTAGTATGCATATATATATATATATATATATATTCTTTTATTCTTTTATCAGTTTCCATGATTAAACTGCAGCCATGCCGGGGCACCGCATTCATTTAGTCGAATGAATCGCCCCCACTACCTATTTTTTAAAGCATGGTACTTATTCTATCGGTCTCTTTTCGCCGAACTGCTAGGTTACGGGGACATAAGCAAACCAACACCGGATGTCAAGCGGTGGTGGGGTCAAACGCAGACACACACACACACATATATATATATATATATATATACGACGGGCTTCTTTCAATTTCCGCCTGCCAAATCCACTCACAAGGCTTTGCTTGGGCCAAGGCTATAGTAGAAGACACTTGTCTAAGTACCACGCAGTGGGACTGAACACGGATCCATGTGGTTAGGAAGTAAGCTTCTTACCACACACCCAC
>JAOPUL010004099.1:119166796-119177444 GCA_027564515.1 Octopus rubescens
ATATAGTCTCAACGAACCACCTCTAAATCTTCAGTTAATTATTATTAAACAATTGAAAAGTAGATTCAAATATTAGAATATAAAGATATTTATATATATACACACAAAGTGTGTATATATATATACTAGCAGATGTACTCGACGGTGGTCGGGTTTTGAACCCTTTGTCATTATCAGAACATTTATTTTATAGTCTAACGATCAGTGCTGCCGAAGCTTTCATGAAAACTTAAATAATTCCATGAAAAAATGTATCGAAAATCAGAAAGAACTACAACATATTTTTAAAACATGTCACAACGACAGCAATATAAAAAAATACAGTATTTTCTTAGAAAAATTGAAATATATGGATGAGTAATTAATTGAAATTGATGAAAATTCATATGAGAAATGAAAAATGTTGAAATTTAAAATCTCTGAAACGTGCAATACACTCAATGTTTTAGTAAGAACATACAAAACTGTAGAAATTTACCAATTTTTGCAGCGCTGCTAACGATTCCTCCAGGTGAAATTCCGGCACAGAGAGTGTTTGCCCTTGCGATTTGTTGTAGGAAATCGCAAAAGTTACACAAACAGGTAATTGCAACTAACTGAAAGTGAAGTGTATTTCCGCTTCTGATGGAATAAAGCAAATCCTCATAATGAAGACGTCATCTCCATTTCCACTTCCATATACCTCAACCACATAACATGCATGTTTGCAATATCACTGCAAATAATGCACTAAGAATTTTTGGGAACTTTGATGCAGTGACCAATTCCTTCATTGCATGACACCGTGCCCCATGTTGTAACAGACCGTACTTGAAGCATGCCTCCCAGTATATTCCACATATGTCACCATCGATGATTTTCAGCTAATGTGAACATGTTGATTCCCTGAACTCGTTCAGTGAAAGACCGAGGTAGAAACATTCCTGTTGATGTGATGGGCCATGTAAACTCTCACAATGTTTGGACTTTGATGCCGCATGTTCTTCTAATGTAGCATCCCAATGTCCTCCATCTTGTAGGAACCCATGTTTGAAACAGGACTTGCCCTATGTTCCACATACCTATTCATAAAAGCTTTTCAGATCCTGGAAACACTCCTGTTCACTTGGATGGAATTTGTGAACTCTCTAAAGGCAATCATCAGGATGAGCATCAACACGTTAACCAGCCTTTCTTTGTAGCCACTTTCTTTTGACATTTATACACATTGTGAGCTTATTGGGGCAAGTAGTCTGAACGACGCTTGGGGATAGGTAAGTAGAAAGACTACAGAACCTCTCTGTAAACAATATTTTTTGTTTTGCCTTGCGTAGCAAATGCGAATAGATTGTTTTTGCTCCCCACTCTGGAGTAGCCAATATACAATTGCCCGTGTGAGGAACATGACTCCTCCAGGTGAAGTCCTGCTACAGACAGTGTTTACTCCTGCGATTTGTTGATCGACATTGCAAAACAAACACGTACTGGAAATTGCAACCGCCTGAAAGTAAAGGGAATTTCCACTCCCGACAGAATAATGGGAATCCTTGGTATGAAAACTTTCTCTCCCTGTTCAGATCCAGACAGAATAGTCACCTCGAGAACACGTGGCATCATCTTCTTCACTACCAGTCGTGTCCCATTACACATTTTTGGAGGATCCAAATTCCTCAGCAACATTATAGGACAGCCCACTTTCCGGTGGAGCACACAATCAACAATAATGCGGTATGCATGTTGCTGGTCTGGAGGTAATTTAGGCTCTGTTTCGATTACATATCTGGTGAGAGCCTCAATGTTATAAGATGTTTCTTGTAGAATGTACGTGGGAAGAGAATTCGATGCTTCCCTTAATGTTTGTGGCAATCCGTATGTGTGAAGAGGATTTCCACCCATAGAAACTACTTTGTCCTCTATGTCAATCAACGCTAGATTGTAGATTTCATCACTGAAGCCTACATTTATGCCGGGTAACTGCATTTGTGCTTGATGTTTCCAGTCTTCGGAGAGTTCATCCTTGTATTTGAACCACGAAGGATTGGGTTCACATAACTCGCATGTTTGCAATATTACTGCAAACAATGTCCCAAGACTTTTGGGGGACTTTGATGCAGCGGCTCCTGACAGTGTTGCATCTCACTGTGCCTCATATTCACTCCTAGCCATCTGTGGTGTTGCAGAACGGGCAAGTATTTCACGTACCACCGATTTGAATATCTGGATACATGGCGTAGTTGACAGTGGGATCCTAGTGGAATGCTTGTAAGAGCCATTTAGAACTGCAGGGTCTAGAAATACCATGGACATTATCTCTTCTATGAAGATTGTCCACAAGTCTATTACTTTGATGTTCTATACTCCCTGCTGCTCGCGCGGCAGCTGTTGTTGTTGCATCTCGTTTCTGGCGAATGGCACGCTTTTCTTTGTTCTCAGAATTTCGTGCAGCAACAGTTGATGTAGCATTCCTGGCATGGAGAATGACACGCTGTTCTTTGATCTCTGCAGCTCTAGCTGCAGCAGTTGCTTTCGCATTTCGGACAAGGCGAGTTTCACGCTATTCTTTGCTATCTGTTGATGTTGCATCCCTGTTGCGAAGAATAAATCGCTCTGACTAACACAGGTTAGCGCGAAAAGAAGCTATTAATGTAGTTTTTCTGATGTGTCGAATGCTACGCTGCTCTTCGCTTTCCATGGCTCGGGCATTGGATGTGCAAGCAACATTTTGAGAACGTCTTCGGACACTATCCTCCGGGCATTCATTTGCTCTCCTTCTCTTTAATGTTTCTGTTGCGGCAGTTTTGCGACCAATACAGGCTCTTTTCTTAGGTGGCATTGTCTAAGGTGTTTGAAGCTTCGAATACGAAACCCAGATGTGGCAATATGTATAAAAGGAAGAAAGTAGTCTTTTTGTAGGAAATTACTGAGAGTAAAAAAAAAATTGAATTCAAATGTCAGGCGGATTTGAACTCTTTATTTAGTAGTTGCAAAACTAATTTTATTCGTGATGAATTAATAAAATTGAGAAATACGGACTATTGGAAACCGCACTCAGAAGAGAGAGCGAGAGATAGCTAGAGAGAGAGAGAGGGAGAGAAAGAAACAGACATGAAATAAGAGAGAGGAGCAGCTACAAATGTTGAGATTGAAGAAAGAAAAGAAAAGGGAAAATATAAATAAACAGAGAAAAGAAAGAGTAACTGTCAAAAATCAATGGTCTTGTTTCTTTACGGTCGGTTTGACGTATTACGCGGGTTCTTTGGACAAAATGTATAGTGCATGATCAGCGGCGGCACATAAATAAGATATGTGTAAATTTTGGTGAAAATTGGTTTAAAACTGTAAAAATGCATAGACATTCTTTGCTTTATATATTATAGATTTCCCACTATGTCAAGTGCACTTGAAAAAAGAAGCTTAGAAGATATCTTGAAAATATATACTCACATACGCACACACATATATATACATATTACATGTGTGTGTGTGTGTGTGTGTGTGTGTGTGTGTGTGTGTGTGTGTCTGTCTGCCAGTATATATCTAAAGAGAGAGAGAGACAGACAGACAGACAGACAGACAGATAGAGATGAAGACAGTATATATTTGCAATCACTACACCAGACATATCTTCGAAAAGTTAGTACTCGTTGTTTCAAATCCGATGGAATTGGTGCATATTTTTTAAATATTCATGTTGTTTGCTATATAAACCAGACTGTAAGTTTTATAATGTTTGAATATATTTCAAATGTTATAACATTCAACAATTTTATGTAAATGAATATTTTTCGTAAATGAATATTTTACAAGTATAAACAAATCTAAAGGTAAAGGTGTCTTCAAGTATACTTGAAAGTTTTCCTTTCATTCGTCGTTTTGGTGTCGATAATTAGCGGTCTACGGCCGTTGATTGGCTGAATGTTAGAACATCGAAGGAGATACCTGCATTTCAGTATCTTGTTTTGGGATCAGCCACTATTCTGTCACCGGCAAAATACTGCCACAGGTTTCGGAAGCTCCAAAGCAAGTGCTCAATTATTTTTGTTGATCACTTTAAATGCCAGCACACTACATGGGTGGGGGAAATACAATGGGTGTTCAAGTCCTGTGGACTCAAAGATGACGCCAATATACATATACAAATTGTTGCGTTATAGAGAACCTACCGAACGTCTTGACATAAGCAGTCTACTAAACAATGTTTTTGCTCATGTTTTAGTTGAGGCTTTTCTTGTTCCGTGTGTTTATGATTTCAGCAATTGTCTTGTTTATTGTATTCCCATGTCTAAACATTTATAAGTATTTTAGCGTAATAGTTGTTGTTTGATGAATGCACCACGGCTTAAGCCTTGGCAATATAATATCTTCCATCAGAATGAATAACAAGAATACGAAGATAGGTTGAATTTGACTGCACTGCAATATTTATTTAAACGCTAAAGTTGAATACAGCAAACTGGTATCACATGAATAAATTAGTCTGGTAAATATATTTGTTTGAAGATCCACACTCTCCCGTAGCAAACTCAACTCCCTCTCTGGCGTTAGGGGGAAAACTGTCCCTTACATAGCTGATGTTGGGACGCTTGGCTAGTCTATCACGTTAAATTGTGGATAACCCACGTAAAGCTAAATGGACTGGACCATCACATGATAAGCCAAAATGGGTATCTAAAAGTAGAAAGGCTTAATGTGGATACCTAAAGGTAAAAAGCGAACATGCTGCCGCTACAGTATTAACGACAAGTCTTTCTGGTGGAGCTCAATCTCTTCCAAGCTATATTTATGAGAGAATGTAAAGTCAGTATCATAAGCTAATAAAACAACGGTTACTTTTACATTATTCCCCCTACTTACACTGAGGATGTTCGCCTGCTTTATGGTATTTAATAACAACTAAGTAGGTTTTGTCATTTAAGAGTTAAGTATTTTAGCCATGAACACAACGCTGCGTCGGTGACCAAACACTCTGCCAATGAGGTCAGCTTCGACTTTAATTGTGTATTTCAATGTTCCTTTTCATATCTCATACTTGCATTATCCATCTTGACTTGTCTGGCAATTCTTATCTGCTAACCTAGAAACTAGCCTGCTATAGAATATGATTGACAGTTTTAAATGTTGTCGAATATTGGTTTCAAATATTGCTAGGTATAAGTCGATTACATCGACCCCAGTGATTAACTGGTACTTATTTTATCGACCCCTAAAGGATGAAAGGTAAAGTCGACCTCGGCGGAATTTGAACTCAGAATGTAAAGACGGACAAAATACGGCTAAGCATTTTGCCTGACGTGCTAACCTATTCTGCCAGCTCGCCGCCTTGATGTTGTCGAATATTATAGGTTGTTATTATCCATTGTATAAGGTGGTGAAATGGCAGAATCGCTAGTACGTCGGACAAAATGCTTAGCGACGTTTCGTCCGACTTTACGTTCTGAGTTCAAATGCCACCGAGGTCGACTTTACCTTTCATCCTTTTTCGGGTCGATGCAATATGTACCAGTTGAGCACAGGGCTCAATGTAATCAGCTAGTCTCCTCCTCGCAAAATTCAGGCCGTGTGCCTGTAGTAAAAAGGATTGTCCATCGTTGTTATTTTTTTAAGGCTGCAAGCTGGAAGAATCGTTGACGCGTCGGAAAAAATGCTTAGCGTCATTTCTTCTGGCTCTTTATGTTCTGAATTCAAATCCTGCCGAGGTCTACTTTGCCTTTCATCTTTTCGTGTTCGTTCGTTAAATAGAGTACCAGTCAAGTACTGGGGTCGATGTAAACGGCTAACCCATCCTCCAAAAATTATTGATTTTGTGTCAAAATTCAAAATAATTATTAACTGATTTTTTTTTTTAATATTTTGGGATACATCCAATTTGATGTTGTTTCTCGTGTCTTCTATTCCGTCAAATACTGCGATTAACAGTCTCAGCCTTTCCTTATCCGTATGAAAACATCGATGAATAAAGCTAAATGGTGATTTCTTACCATTACCTCAGATATATAGCAAACTAATTAGATTTTGCGATATTTATACCATTTTCATACTAAATTTCTGACGTAAATGAAGGAGTCTGTTACAATCAGGAATAGAAACCAGGTTTCAGATCTTACTGGAAATAAGCTTAGTGCAGTTCTTCAACGTTCACAGAATGGGATCAAATGTTCGTTTGTTCTTAAGTACAAAATCGCACATTTATAAATGAGGAGGACGAGAATATGTAATACTCATGCTTTTACTAAAGGCATTTATATTGTATGTGAAGTTAATTCCTTTCTCGTCAGAAGCCGAAATTATTTTTTGTCAGAAATGTGCCCTATTACAATAATTTACCACAAATTGAACCAAGTTCTTTTTATTTCCTTACTAAATACGAGACACAGTAACCGTGACAGTATACTAATCACCTATCTTTTAGACTATCGATATATTATCGATTAGTTTTCTATGACTCAACAAGAAATCATTTGGTTGGAATATTGATTCTATTATTTGACGCAGAAACGTCAGGGTAGTGAACTAAATACTTTTAGTTATTTCCATTTTATTTCTGAATTTAAATCTTAGCCAACGAAGTATTAGAATCAAGTACACATCAAAATCCTTTACACAGAATTAGACATTTCATCCAGTGTTCTACTCGTTGATATAGTAGAGCACCGGGTGAAAGGCCTAGCGTTAACCACTTTCATCTGCATACATTCAGAGTTCAAATCTTGTCGAGAACGATTTTGCCCTCTCTCTGGAATTGATACAAGAAGTACTAAACAAATAGATGATATTTTCAGTCTGTTCATATTCAGGCAGTTTGTGGCCGCTAACGGAATTTCTTGTAAAGCCCATTTCATTTATTATTGTTTCATAAAGAAGCTTGTTCGTTTGTAGCTTGAGTAGGTGTTTACTTTGAATCTTGATCATTGATTTTGTAATGTTCTCTTCGATTTTCTTTATTATCTCAGATATATCCCGCTCAATGTTAACTGTAGTGGCTCTGTTGAGATGTCTGTCTTTATTCTGTTTGTTATTAAGTGTGGAGTTGAGTGTATGATTTTATTTTGGCTATGTAGTTCGTTGATTGTTTCTCTGAGAGCTCTGGTTTTGCGTTATCTTTTGATATTTTAGCTCTTTTTCTGTTTCTATTTTCTGTACTGTCATTTTTGTTTATTGTGCAGTGGGTTTTGCATTTTCACCTTATTTTGATGTCCCATATATTGCCTGTGTAGTCGTCTCTCTTGTATTACTTTATTTCTTTTATTGAGTCTTATTTGTTTTGTGTGTAGTGGGTTCTATTGGGATACATTTTATGGCAGACTCCTGTTATGCGCAACCGGATGTTTTACTTTCCAGTGTGTATTCTGCCTATAAGTTTGTCTATTTCAATTTTAAGGGAATCATGGTATTGCTTATTATGTATCTCCGTACGTTCACTTGTTTGTTGTAATATTTTTCATCAGTTCTTTTATCTCCATATCACGTACGTCTACTTTATATACTTGTGTGTTTTAGATAGTCTTGCTAATGAAATGTGCATTGGTCCAGTGTTCTCTTTTAAGTTTGTTTTTATTCTTAATGCTAACATCAAGAAACGGACCTTTCTGTTTGGAATCAATGTTTCGAGAGAGAGGATAACACTTCCTAACTAAACGTTACGACAGTTTCTCCGTAATATAATTAAGATTAACCTACATTACGAAATTCATCATTGTTTTTGCTGCTGGTTAGTTTGTCCTTGGAGAACTTTACGAATCACTCCGGTGCTTATCTCTGATTACTTTAGCATTAACTAGATGAGAAACAAATCACCTACTAGATATAACGCCAGTTTATCACTGGTAAATTTTCTCATTGATGGAGCTGAACTCAGCACTGCTTCTCAAGATGAATTATACCATCTTATATCCCTTAGTTTTAACTCAGTAGTTTAGTTTTTTGAGAGTTGAGTAGATTGGTCATAGGAAGCCAATGTAAGGCTGAATTGCTCTCTTCAGGTTGTCCGCTCTTCTACCGATTGTGTCATCCATAATCTTAATATATTGATCGAGCGCCATATATCTGTCAAAAGCAACAACTAGAATTGTTACTCGCGAGAATTAAGTATATTTGTACCGTTAATATGGACGTTTTCAATAAATTATCATATTTATATGAGGTAAAGACAATGTGGATATAAATATTCATTAACCTCAATAACTAGTATCTTCGCTGTACATTTAATGTAATGTCACTTTACTTACGCTGCAGATATGTTGAGAGAGTCGTAGTTGTCCAAACATCTTAATTTTCTCCTTTCTTCTATAATATAGTGCATTTGTGCCGAGTGAAAAACAACAAATTTACTTTCATTTAGCCATTTAATTACTAAAAATATTTCGGTCTATAATTTTTGCTATTCGGTTAAATTATTGGTTTTACTATATTTGTGACTACCATTTATATGACTTTTACTGCTACTACAACTACGGCTACCACTAATACTGCTGCTGTTGCTGCTGCTACAAATACTACAGCTACTGTTGCTGCCGCCGCTGCTGCTACTTCTATCGTTAGTGATTCTACTACCACCCCTAACTCCTTATATAGTTTGTGTCAACCCTTTTTCCTATTGTATCTGTTCTGTAGTCATGGACTTATAGATTCTCTTCTTTGAAGTCGTTAAGTCTTGATTCTGCTATACTGTAAAATGCAAAAAAAAAGCCCTCACTGAGAGAGCAGAAAGGAGAGAGTACATGAATTTCAACTAAAAACCAAATTAACTGACCTACTATCAGCACCAGGCAATGACAAACCCGGAATGGCTGCCCTATATAAATGAGAGAAGGAATTATATTTTAAACCTTGAGACCTAGAGACAGGCAGGTAGACAGAC
Organism: Octopus rubescens; assembly: GCA_027564515.1. NCBI lineage: Eukaryota > Metazoa > Mollusca > Cephalopoda > Octopoda > Octopodidae > Octopus > Octopus rubescens. Next base: position 119,175,633 of record JAOPUL010004099.1, read on the forward strand.
AGAGAGTGAGAGAGAAAGAGAGACAGCCTCATCTCAAACCAGTGGTAGGGGAAGTGTGTTAGGGAACAGGTAACAGATAGTGCGACGAAAATTTTGCCCCTTGATTTTTTTTTTCAGGACAGTTTTGAATAGAGAAGGACTAGTGAAGTAAAACAGTGTATCACAATATGGTTATGTGCTGTCATTTCATTTTTGTAGGCGGTGCATGATACGCAGTTTTAGTCTTGGGTGATTTTAAAACTTGATATTAACGTCGCTTGAGCAGCGTTAATAGTATAATTTCTAATTGCACGAATGATGCAGCGTTCACTGCAACACCCCGAAGAGAATAAAGTCTAGGTATTTTTTAGGTAATCAGGGATTGTCCTGCCTTTTTTTTCTCATTGTCCAGAGATGTCTCAATTCTTACAATAATAGCAGGACGACGATTTCCGAGTCACTGGATCGAGAATTTCTAAGCGTCCAAGAGTACATTCTTCAAGCTATATCGATTTAAATTGTTGTCAACAATTATTCCTTAAATTGTTGTCTTCCTTAAATTGTTGTCAACAATTTCTCTCGGGGGAAGAAAATATGACTATTGAAACACTTCTTTCCACAATGAATAAGCTAAAATAATGTTTTCTTATTTAGCAACTTATTTAAGATTTGTTTCCATTTGAATTCCAGTATAATAAAACAGATTGGAGTTTTATTCGGTCACTTATTGTGTTTATAACTTTCTGAATTTTCGTCGCACTATCTGTTACCTGTTTCCTAACACACTTCCACTACCACTGGTTTGAGATGAGGCTGTCTCTCTTTCTCTCTCACTCTCTGTTTGTCTGTCTGTATGCTTGTCTGCCTGTCTGCCTGTCTGCCTGTCTGCCTGCCTGTCTACAAAACATTTTCTTTTGGTGTATTTGATAATATTTTTTATGTTGTTTGTGTAAATTATGAAAGGAAATGGACTCAGTGGAGTACCTTTGGGTCACCATACTCGGCTTTTACAACACTTCACTGATTCATGTCGACCGCAATATATCGGGTTCTCTTTACCAGAAAACATTTAGTTTACTGCGGTAGTTTTTAAACTATTCCTTCAAGACACTTCTGTAGAATTTATCAGAACCAACAGCTGAGTCGTATTTAATTTAATGTACTGCTGCTATGATATTAAGTGTCTCAAAAGTTATGTCAGGGATGGTATGTTAAGGTTATTTTCAGTGATACTGATTAAGTGAACTTCAGTGGAATTACTGAAGACAGGTCGTTATTGTTTCTGTAGAATTTTCGTCGTTTTCTTGCATCATTGAGACATCAAGGCTGCTTTCATCAGTCGGCCTCTGCATGAAATATGTTTATTGGCAAAGGATTAGAATACTTTAGGGCTGTATTTGATTTTCTCAATGGCCCAGTTTTCTTCTGTAGTTCTTTGATTGTTCATGATAGTTTGCATGATGTTTTGGAGATATCTTTTTTTCAATTGAGCTTTATTAATTATGTCGATTGTGGGCGCTGCTGCTTGTAGTATTTTAGTTGATTAATGTTATTCTTTGATCTCTTAACTTTCCTAATGATTTTTTCTAATAACCCCTTGATTTTCTTTGGGGTCTTTTTCTCAAAACAATGGACCCTAAGGAGATCTCTTTGCTCTTGAGGGCCAATTTCGATTTTTGTAAAGATTTTTGTTGGAGCGTGGTTGAACATATATTGATAACTATATCCTCAAATATCTGTCAGATCGTTTTGATGTCAGAGGATGTGTGTGTGTGTGTGTGTGTGTGTGTGTGTGTGTGTGTGTGTGTGTGTGTGTGTGTGTGTGTGTGTGTG
>JAOPUL010004100.1:227888-241913 GCA_027564515.1 Octopus rubescens
ATGTATGTATGTATGTATGTATGTATGTATGTATGTATGTATGTATGTATGTATGTATGTATGTATGCACGTATGTACCTCTATAATTTATATACATATTTCGTGTCTTATCGTGTCTTCCTATCTGGGATAACATTTGTTTGCGCTTTCTCTTTCAATATTCCTCTAAGATTCCCCAAAGCGACACGTCCATGCTCTTCATTATATGTTTATGCCATACGGTACGTTTACGTAACTTTGTGAATCTTCAGAAACGTTCGTTCCAAAATGTATTGCAGGTTATTTCATATTATCTTCTCTCGCACAAAATATACCAAATTATTTGTAACCTAATGTATCTACCTGTGACTTGTTTTTCGTTTGATAATCATATCTTATTTCTTTGGACTATCTATTTACTAATCAACATTCCGTGCATTTTATTCTGTAGTTTTATGGCAAAATCTTCCTTCAATAGCTCTGTTTGATGTTTGTCGTATTAGCCATGTGTTAGTGTGTGTATTGTTCATATCTTTTAATACGTATATTTATTGAGCATCATGTATAAGATAGGAAACAAATGGCGGATATGTATCAGAACGTGCCGGACATCTTCAGATTAACTTTATTTCGTTGTCCTTATCATCAATGTTTCGTGTCCACGTTGCTTATATACTATTGTTATCCTTAACGTGTTTAGTATTCCGATATTCACCAATAAAGTATCACACAACAGACCTTTCAAAATCATTCCTGTGATTGTGATTTTGTTTTTTAATGCCATCTACACAAATCTTCGATGTTTCCCTATCTTTTTCAAAAGTTGGTGCAGTAAATCTGTGCACTTTATTGGGTATCTGTTTTGCTTTATTTGTAGTGTAATCGGGTCGCTCACATTACATACGCGCACACACACACAGTTACAAACACACACATATACATTTCTCACTCTATCTCTCTTTATATATATATATGTGTGTGTGGGTGTGTGTGGGTGTGTGTGTGTGGGTGTGTGTGTGCGTGTGTGTGTATGTGTCTGTGTTTGTCCCACACCACTGCTTGACAACTGATGTTGGTTTGTTTACGTTCCCGTAACTTAGCAGTTGTGCAAAAGACACCAATAGAATAGGTACCGGGTTTAAAAAAACAAGTACCGGGGTTGATTTGTTCAACTACAATTTTTCAAGGCGGTGCCCCAGCATGGCCGCGGTCTATTGACTTAAAACAAGTAAAAGATAAAATATAAAAGATATATATCATCATCATCATTATCATTGAACATCTGTTCTCCATGCTGGCATGGGTTGGACAGTTTGACAGGAGCTAGCCAGCTAGAGGGCTGTCCAGGCTCCAATTGCCTGTTTTGGCATGGTTTCTATGGCTGGATGCCCTTCCTAACACCCACCACTTTACAGAGTGTCCTGGGTGCTATATATATGTACAAGTAAACAATAAAAGATAATAGATATATACACACAAGCTTATTTTTTTGTAATTTTTCTCTCTTTTTTTCTCTTTTGAACCTTCAACGAAGAAGCTCCATATTTGTAAGTAATAATTTTTTTAGTATTTCTTAGTATTTTATATGTCTTATAGGATGTTACTGGTGAGACCATAAAAACCTGGATTAATCCCTCCCTGAGTTTGAATTTGAATTTATTCTTTCAACCCCGTTCTAGGCCTTCTAGCCTATTGGGGAACTTTCACCGTCATCTCCGTGAAACCGTGTCGCCAAATTGATGTTATTAACTCAACTGGACAGACACAATTTCTCCTAATTTTGCAAGGTATATATATATAGGGAGTGAGTGAAAGTGGACGAAGAATACCGCTGAAAAGGTCACAGATGTGTGACGAAGGATTTCCGGGACATGAATTAGACCAAGAATAACATAAGAACTGAAATAAACGAGTGAAGAAAAAAAAATATATATATAATGCGTGTGTTCATTTGGCAAAATAAAAACAAATAAACAATGACCATACCAAAATATAACAATATATATATATATATATATATGTATTTATATATATATATGTATATATATGTAATATATATATATATATATGGCTGTGTGGTAAGAAGGCACAGGTGTGGCTGTGTGGTAAAAAGCTTGCTTCCCAACCACATGGTTCTGGGTTCAGTCCCACTGCGTGGCACCTTGGACAAGTATTTGGTCAGCCTCGGGTTGACCAAAGCCTTGTGAGTGGATTTGGTAGATGGAAACTGAAAGAAGTCCGTTGTATATAAATATATATATATGAATACAATTCACCAAGGGGATGCAAAATATGATTCTCAATTTAAGATAAGTCTGTGTTTTGTTCGTCTAAGATTGTCTCAGCTATATTGTTATGCTAGAAATGGGAAAATATGTCCTCAGATGCGAGTTCCCACTCTACCTTGCTGTATGAAAATTTCCCCTCCTGCCCACCAATAATAAGGGAGTTCAAGCACATGCTCATGGGCCACTGCTCTATGAAGAGGGTCTCGCTGCATGCGCACAGGTCACCTGTATATCTGTATGTGTCCTTATGTCCATTTGTCCCTGGTCCTTATGTCTATCTGTCCCCGGCCATTATGTCCATCTGTCCCCAGTCTATATGTCCGCCTGTCCCTGATCTATATGCCTCATCCGTCCTTGGTCTATATGTCCATCTGACTAACAGTCCCCAGTCCTTATGTCCATCTGTCCCTGGTCTATATGTCTCTTCCATTCCTGGTCTATATATCTGTCTAACTACCAAAAACCTGTGTGGTGCCACATAAAAAGCACTCGTGATAGTGCCACCAAGAGTCTGGTGCTGGTGGCACGTTAAAAGCACCTGGTACACACTGTAAAGTGGTTGGCATTAGGAAGGGCATCAGCCATAGAAGCCAAGCCAAATCAGACTGGAACCTGATATAGCCCCACGGCTTGCCAGCTCTGGTCAACCTGTCCAACCCATGCTGGCATGGAAAACGGACGTTAAAGGAAGATGATGATGATGATATGTATATGTATATATATATATATATATATATACATAAGATATATGTATGTATGTATGTATGTATGTATATATATATCCTATGGTCATTTGTGACAGAAGGGGTCTTTATCCTTTTACATATATATATACATGTGTGTGTGTATACAAGTGATGGTTGTAAATGAGCATCACCATCATACCAGCAATGTTGTTCATCTCTGGTGTTCCAAAGGGAAATATTGCCTTGCTTCGATACAGTTATAGGTTGGTGAAGGGGAGGGCATCTGGCTGAAGAAAATCTGTCTCAACATTATATTCATCTAACTCATGCAAGAATGGAAAAGTGGATGTTAAATGATGTTGCTGATATATATATAAATATAATGCCTGTGGCATGTTAAAAACACTCGTACTGGTGACACATTAAAAACACTGGTGCTGGTGACACGTTAAAGGCACCCAGTACACTCACTGGAGTGGCTGGTGTTAGGAAGGGCATCCAGCCATAGAAACCATGACAAAATGGACTGGAATCTGGTGCTGCACCCTGGAAAATGGACGCTACATGATGATATATATATATATATATTCATTCATGGCGTTTGTTGACCTAGAGAAAGCCTCCGATAGAGTGCTCCGCTGTGTTACCTGGTGGGCTCTAAGGAGGCTAGGAGTAGATGAATGGCTGGTGAGAGCAGTACAGGCTATGTATAGAGGAGCTATCAGTAAGGTGAGGGTTAATCACGGATGCAGCGAAGAATTCTGTGTACAAGTAGGGGTTCACTAGGGGTCAGTCCTCAGCCCACTACTCTTCATCATTGTCCTCCAGGCCATAACAGAGGAATTCAAGACGGGCAGCCCCTGGGAACTGTTCTATGCAGACGATCTTGCCCTCCTCGGGGATTCATATGTGTCTGTGTGTGTGTTTGTGTCACATTTTTGCGACTATGTGCGTGCGTGCTTGTGTGTGTGTGTGTGTGTGTGTGCATGTGCATTGGATGCAATAGACTAGGTTGGAAGTGATGCAGATGAATGAATTGTGGATGTGGTGGGTATTATCGTTAGTTCCAGCTCCGGTGGTACCGTCCCACCCATGCCAACATGGAAAATGGACGTTAAAGGAGGATGATGATGATGTATACCCCTCCCCCACACACATGTATATATACATATATATATATATATACATATATATATATATATATAAATACATACATACACTATTTATCTGTGTATAAGATACCCCTTTTTCCCCAAAACTTGATGTCAAAATCTGTTTGTGTTTTACATGCCAAAGGTATGAATAATATATAAGCATGGCTTGTAGGTGCATGTCTAGCTGTGTGGTAGGAAGCTTGCTTCCCAACCACATGGTTCCAGTTTCAGTCCCACTGTGTGGAACCTTGGGATAATGTGTTTTACTATAGTGCTGGGCCAACCAAAGCCTTGAGAGTGGATTTGGTTAATGGAAACTGAAAGAAGCCCATTGTTTATAAATGTGAGTGTGTGTGTGTGTGTGTGTGTGTGTGCGTGTGTGTGTGTGTGTAAACGTGTGTGTGTGTACATGTATGTGTGTCACTATCATAGTTATAAAATAAGTGTCATCATCATTGAAGTGGTGTCCTTCATTACCTTACTTGGAAACAGGTGAGGGTTGGTGACAAGAAGCTGGCTGTAGAAAATCTACCTCAACAAATTCTGTCTGATCCATGCAAGCATGGAAAAGTGGACGTAAAAAACGATGATGTGGAGGATGTGGATGATGTGGAGGATGATGATGATGAACACTAGTCATGTAAATACATTTATATAAGAATGCATAGGGTAGTTCATTTCAATGTATAACAACAATAGTATTTATCTTTTAAAAATATAACTCCTTATAATGTTTTCTAAAAAATAATATATTCTGTAATGGAAGAGACAAACTTGTAAATACAAAGCAATTGCTGTTAAATGCAAAGTAGAATAAGGTCATTTTTGTTATTGAAGAATTTTGGACCTAACTTTTTTAAGAAATAAAAAATCGATTTTGAGTGTGTGCTTTGGATTTCATATACAATGTGATTGACCAATAAAAATGCTTAATGCAATTAGCAGTGGCAATCATCTAACAGGTGTTTCAATTTTTATTGGTTACTTGGCAGTCTGGCTCATGCTTACTGTCTAGTGGGATGTATAACCAAACTCTGAAGTATCGTATCTTACGCATTGGGGGCAGGATAGAGGTGTGTGTAGCAAATGATGGAGGTTGGCATGGGTTGGATGATTTGACAGGATCTGATGTGTCCGAAGACTACATTGTATTCTAATGGTTCCTATTGCTGGATGCCCTTCATAATGCCAACCACTTTACTGCATGTACTCAGTGCTTTCTCATAGCAACAGCACTAGTGAAGTTGGCATGCAGCCTGCAAGACTAAATTCTAAATAGAGAAGGAGGCGACTTTATGCTATGAGATGAAGGGGAAGAAGAAGAAGCTAGAAGAGGTTTCTTGCTATAGCAAATCTACTCATATGATGTCCATGGTTCTTGTCATGGTGTCAGTGAGCCCTGTATCCTCATCTGACCATTACTCGGAATCTGGCTACGGAGTCATGGTTCATTTACCTTCATCACAAGGATGGAGCTGTTGGCCACTGATAGATTGTCTCCAAGGTGACTAAAAAGCCCTATCTACTTCAGTTTTTAAGTCAGTGTTCCTTCTCTTAGACAGACTGTCAACCAAGGCTAACGAGTTCTGTTTAACCATTTCTGGATGGCCATTGATTCTTCTCAGTTCCTCTGGCCTTTGCTGGGTTTTGTTTTCCATCTCAATGAAATGAAAATATTCTTGTATTTTTACAGATTTGTCGAATGGTCAGCTGATAGCTACAGTCACTGGCCGAATCAATGGCCAGTGGGAGGCAACTCTAGTCTTTGACTATGATGGAACCGTTCCGACACCCCTCAGCTGTCATGGAATTAATGTAAGTATTGAATCTGTGTGTATAATGTGTGTATGTGTATAAGTGTATACATGTGATTATGAGACGGCAAGTGTCATGTAATGTGAGATACGTTTCTTCACTTCTGCTTCACTTTCTCTTGCTTTATCTATTAATGTACCACCCTCTCTCTTCTTTCTCTTTCCCATGCACAATCATTGTTCTTTTTACAAGTGCCATTCATTCGTTTCTTCCTTTCTTACACTACTAGGTGGGAAGAGAGCTAGATTAAATGATAGAAAAAGAGGGTGATAAAAAAAATAGCATTATTCTCTCTTTTATCACCCTCTCACTTGTACCAGAATGCTAGAAGTAAGAGGGTAATTGAAGAGAGAGAGAGAGAGAGAGTTGAAACAAGAGCTCCTCTGGGCAGACCAATGTAACATTTGTCCCCTGGATAGGTAACCTTTGTTATCATTAATATTAAGAGTAAAAAAAAATCAACAGGCTCTTTGGTATAAATCAACATTTATTAAAAACACCCATGTGGTGCAATACAAGAAGATAATAAATTCTCATTTGATAGTGTCTTTTCATTGTTTGAAATAAGTTGTTGTTTGCAGCGTAGAAAGTTTGCATGTGCATAGTCAAAAGGAAATAAGCGAGCGATGATGCATGCTGGAATTGAAATGGGTAGAACTGAAAGAAATGAATGAATGGTGTGTATGCGGTGAAGTCAAGGTGGAAAAAGACCTGAAAGGCAAGAAAAACCTGACATTTTATCTATTTCTACTAGGCTCCAAAACCATGTGTATAGTTTTGGTGCCCAGACAACACGTGATCCTAATACGCAACTCTGATTGGTTTTCTGGTGAGATTGATGCAATTGTTTAGGAGACAATATTGTGCTCAAAATCTATCTAACCAATCAGAGTGATGCTTAGTAACAACACTTTACATGGAGTGTTTACCACTACGTCTGGATTATAATTATAAGTAATGGTGAGAGGAAGAAAAGAACTTCTACTGTTTTCTTATGTCAACTCATTCTGCTACAGAGCTCCCAACCAGAATATTTGTTAAAAACAAATATGCAATAATAGTCACAAGACTGATATCAAAGAATGATTTGACAAAGAGGGTTGAAAATACCAGTACTGTTAGAGTGTATGTGAAAATGTGCAGAACAAACAAAAAAAAAAACATAGTATGCGTGAAAACATAGTATGCGTGAAAAGACATGCTTAGAATACAAATTAAACACGAGAAAATACATAGAAAATACATGCAAACAAAAAACAGGCAGTTACAGATCACAGTGCAGCTTTGAGTTGGCGCTGAAATCGTTCTACCATCCCATTAGATGCCGGGTGGTAGCTGGTGGTGTGAATGTGCTTAATACCTAACAATTTTGATAGTTTTGCAAAAAACTGCGACTCAAATTGTTTGTCAGTTGTGATTCATAGGGGTCACTTAAATGAGAAATCCAAGTGGCTATGAAAGCTTGGGCAACAGACTCTACTGTAATATCGCGTAGAGGAACAGCTTCCAACCAGCACGTAAAACAGTCTATACATGTGAGGATGTAAGATAATCCATTGCTGACCAGCCAGAGACCAACTAGGTCAATATGTATGTGCTGGAAATGAGCGTCTGGTTGGTTGCAAGCAGTGCTCGAATGTGTCTATGTATCTTTGAACGTTGACCCTGCTGACAATTCTGAGACCATGCAGTAATATGCCGACACATATTCGGCCAGAAGAATCAGGCCGAAATTAGCTTTTCTGATGAGTAAATGCCAGGATGAGAGAGTAAGTGCAAAACGTTGAAAACATGTTTCTGGTGATTTTCAGGAAGTAATGGACGAGGACTTCCAATAGAAACATCACATAATATCGTCTTCTCAGCAGTTGGCAGTGGTATGTACTTAAATTTGAAAATAGAAAATTTATCAGATGTAGTATCGAACGATGTCAAAGCAGGCTGGTCAGCAGCCAAAGTGGACAAATCTATCTCTGAAGTGGAAGATAGATAACAAATGGGAAGTCTGGGTAAAGCATCTGTGGCCACATGAGAAATTTCACAAGTAAACTACGATATGAAATCCAACTGTCGACTTTCTCGGGGCGAATGGTTGTTGGTCTTTGATAGCAAAGCGAACGTGAGTGGCTTGTGGCCAGTGAATATGGTGAATTCACGACCTTCTAAGAAGTGAGAAAAATATTTAATGGCTAGATACATAGTTAGAAGTTCTCTGCTAAATGCACTATAGTGTGTTTCGGCTGGTTTAAGCTGTCGAGAAAAAAATGCCAGAGGCCACGTCTCATTTTGATAAGTTTGCTGAAGTACGGTGCCAACAGTAAATTCGGATGTGTCTACTGAGAGAGACAATTTAGCATTCTGTATTGGGTAAGTCAGCAAGGAAAGCTGCTCTAAACTGACTTTTATCTCTTTGAAAAGCTGGAGCTGTGACAGTGAAAGGGAAATAACTTCATTTTTCTTTATTCTGTTTTTCAACAATTGCGCGAGAGAAATTAATTTCTCGGCACAATGTGGAATGAATCATTGGTAGAAATTTATCATTTCTAAAAATTGGCGTAACTGCAACAGATAGGTAGGCGGGACTAAATTTTGTATTGCTTGGATTTTTTTGGGCAGCGGATGAATTCTGTCACTGTCTATGAGGTGTCCTAAAAATTCCAACGAACGAGAACCAAAAACACTCTTGACAGGGTTTATCTTCACTTGATACACCGATAAACGTTGAAAAAGTAGGGTTAGATGTTGAATATGTTCTTCTGGAGTAGAACTTGCGATAAGTAGATCGTCAATATAAGCAAACACGAAATGCAACCCACGGACAACTTTGTCAATAAACCTTTGAAATGTACTTGCAGCATTCCTGAGTCCAAAAGGTATGGACAAGAGTTCGAATGAACCGAAAGGAGTGGTGATAGCTGTCTTAGGAATATCGTCTGGATTCATGGGCGTTTGATGATAAGCTCTAATGAGGTTTATCTTAGAAAAAACAGTGCAGCTGTGCAATGACGAAGAGAAATCGTGCAGGTGAGGTATTAGATACCTGTCTGGAATTGTAATGGAATTAAAATGTCGAAAATCTCCCACGGGTCTAAAATCCGTTGATCCATTAGGAATAAGATGGAGTGGTGATGACCAAGGGCTGGTGGAGGAGTCTATAAGCCCAAACTGGAGCATGTGGTCAAATTCTGCCTTTGCCGCCTGAAGTTTGTCCAGCACCAAACAACGAGAGCATGAAAAAACGGGAGGTCCCGTGGTGGTTATGAAATGTGTTGTTGAATTGAGCTGGTTTGCTTGGCTGAAAAGTGAGATTCGTAAGTACCTGGAACTTGTTTAGAAGAGCTTGATATGAATCTCCTGCGGTCGCAATAATAAAACAACAGGCTTATATGTGAAGTAAGCGAGTCTTGTCCAGTAACAAATAAAATGGTGGAACTATCCCACAAACGTCGCATTCGGACATTTACTGTTAAAGCAAAATTATGTAAACAATCCGCACCTAAAATCAGAAATGGGGCATCGGCAATGACAAAAATCCATTTGAAATCCCTCAAATGGCAAGAAACACTTGACCTTTTATCTATTTTTGCTAGGCTCCAAAACCATGTGTATAGTTTTGGCACCCATGGAAAATACTGCAGTATAATTTGTTCTAACAGAACATCCACGTATAAGTGGGAATAAATATTACCTCTTAGTATGAATACTGCCTCTGTTGCAAATAAATATATATATGTACAGGTCTGAGACTTGGACACTGACCAAGAAACTCACTCAGATGTTGGATGGATGCTACACGAGAATGCTGAGGGTGGCTCTGAACATTAATCAGTATACACTGAGGAAGAAGAACTCAGAGTTGTACGGGAGCCTCCCAAAAGTAAGCTCGAAAATAATACAGAGGAGACTGAGGTTAGCTGGACATCCAGAGTTGACACTGCACTCAGTGTTTCTGTGGGAACCCCTACATGGACACACTAGGGAGGGAAAGGTTGACATACATTGATGCCTTAAGGACAGACACTGGTCTCTGGGAGATGCATGACATGGCGGCAATGCTGAAGGACAGAAACCGCTGGAGAGAACTCGTCCATGGATCTTGGGAATTTTACCCGCTCTAAATATATATATATAGGCACAGGCGTGGCTGTGTGGTAAGAAGCTTGCTTTCCAACCACATAGTTCCAGGTTCAGTCCCACTGCATGGCATCTTAGGTAAGCGTCTTCTACTATAGTCTCGAGCCGACCAAAGCCTTATGAGTGGATTTGGTAGACGGAAACTGAAAGAAGCCCGTTGTATATGTCTATATATGTATATATCTATGTGTGTGTGTCCTTGTGTCTGTGTTTTTGTCTCCCACCACTGCATGACAACTGGTGTTGGTTAGTTTACGTCCCCGTAACTTAGCGGTTCGGCAAAAGATATCGATAGAATAAGTACCAGGCTTGAAAAAATAACTACTGGGGTCGATTCATTTGACTAAAAATTCAAGGCAGTGCTCCAGCTTGGCTACAGTCTGATGACTGAAACAAGTAAAAGAAAAGATAAAAGATATATAATTAATTAATAGTGATAGAATCAGTATAAATAGCAGAATGTAATATTTATGTCCAACTTAATGTGGATGTTTTTGTTAGAATACTGAATACTACATTATTTACCTAGAGAGGACTTCTCATATGGACTCGTGATGTTTAAAAGCACTTGGATTTATATCATTGACAGATGAGAATCGGCTACTACAGCTGCTGGGACTCCCAGATCATGTGATCTCACCCTGTTTTGGGCTTGCTAATAATTATTTTTTAATAACAGGGTGAAATCATGGGATCTGTCAGTTCCAGCTGCTGTAGCAGATGATTCTCGTCTGTCAATGATATAAATACAAGTGCTTTTAAACATCACGAGTCCATGTAAGAGGTTCTCTCTAGGTAAATAATACAGAATTTGGTGTTCTAACAAAACACCCACATTAAGTTGGACATAAAGATTGACTTTATATATAGGATTGGAACGAAAGTCTTGTCTGATACACTGATGAATGATGTCTTGTTTATATTTCTCAATTTACATGTTGTCTTTATTGGTTAAATAAATGTTACTTTGTATTGGACAAGACTTTTGTTCCAATCCTATATATCTCAGTCTCAGGTTCTTCCGCATGGTTCGGTGCATCGAGCAGTAACAACTCGCCAACGGTTGTGATCAGCGGCAGCTTTCGCTCGTCCATGCCAGGTGATGCCGACTGTCAACAGGTCTTTTTGGAACGTTCTTTGCCAGGTGATTATGGGGCAACCCTGCCTCCGTTTACCGCCAGGTGGGGTCCAGCTCATTGCTGTTTTTAAGTGTCGTTCATCAGGCAGTCGCAGAACATGGCCAGCCAGGTGACATTGGCACTCTACAACCATCCTCTGTAGTGTCTCTGACTTGGCTCTTCTTAGCATCTCTTCATTTTTCACATGGTCGCGCCAGGACACATGAAGGACTGTTTGCAGGCACCTCTGGTGGAAAACGTTCAATCGTCTTGCTATCTTTGTCGTGCTCTTCCAGGTTTCACTTGCATAAAGCATTGTCAGCAGCACAATGCTCCTGTACAAGCGCAACTTGATCTTTGTGCTGATGCCCGAAGACGACTAGATTGGGTGCAACAAATGGAAAACTATATATATATATATATATATATATATATATAACAAACAAAGAATTAATTCTCCAATGCAGGTCAGCCGCAAACATGGCAGAAAGAATGGGTAAAACCCAAGGTGGAAAAAATGCTAACCAAAGCTGCTGGAATTAATTTTTTGTTTGTTCCATTTGCATTATCGCGTCTTACTTATGTAATGAATTGTTAAAGGTTTGTTTACACAACCTGGTTTGAGATTATTTATACAATAGGTTTATTAGAGTTAATTTAGGTGGAGAATTTGCTGCCAGAGTTTAGCTTAGATGGTTAGAACATTCGACGGAATCAGAAAGACGCTGGTTTGTTTCCAGCAGCTTTGGTTAGCATTTTTTTCTACCTTCCTCGGATGTCACCCATTCTTTCTTCTGTGTTTGCGGCCGACCTGCGTTGGAGAGTAAATTCTTTGTTCGTTCCATTTGCTTCATCGCGTCTAATTTATGTAATGAATTGTTAAAGGCTTGTTTACATAACCTGGTCTGAGATTATACACACACACACACACACACACACACACACACACACACACACACACACACACACACACACACAGGATATTCGGGTGACATTTGATATTTGTTTGTGTCTCCTTTTTTCAGGAAAAACTTGATGTATTGGGGAACAGTCAATGGCGTTGGAGAGCATAACAATTAAAGTTGTAGTTGAGAAAAATTTAGCTGATATGGAGGACTGGAAGCCATCTGAATATTGGAAAAGATTTACCTGTATCATGATGATTTATACAAGTTATCAAAATGCTGACATTATGACTACTGCTCAGTGCTCTGTGAACACTGTAAAGAATGTAAGGTGTGACAAGGACAGCTGCAATGAAGACTACAAAACTGTGCCAAGCAGGAAGGGACATAGTGGGCATTCTGACTGCATCTGCTTGCCAGAATTCATCCCCACATCTTTGATGAGGATCTTAGACTCAATTCAGATGGTTATGTGATGCCACTGGAGTCTGGTCAAATCCTGACTGGAGATGGTTGCTGCTGGATGGCCATATGTGTGGCAGCAGGATTCGACTGTTTGCCATACCACTACAAAGAGACAGAAATGATTGTTGGAGAATTCTTACATCAGCCCCAATTCCTGGCCTCTTAATTCCTCTGTTATAATCTCATGGATTACTATGTATGGGGCACAGTTGTGAAAAGCACCAACCGCTCTCCTTGCAGTGCTATGTTCAAGCTGGTGGCCAAGATCAAGGAAGTGCTTGAAGAGCTTCCCATGGACACAGTGAGGAATGCATATGCAAGGTCCCAGAGCTGTCTTGAGGCCATGGTGGAAGCTGCAGGTGGCTAATTTGAGCAAATTGTTATCTCCCATTCTGTTATCTCAATTTATATATACATACTCAACAAAGGAAGAGTCCATACCCTCAAACAAATAAACCAATACATTCATTAACATATGTTGATGTTACTAGAATACAACACTACTTAACAGGTTCAAATCTCATTGCTACACAACTACTTAAAATCACAACACTGGTATAGAGCGCTCAGCCGAAATTTGAGATGTATAGGGCTCGATTCTCTGTAGCGGCTTGATAGCCCCTTTTTTAAATAAGGTGGCTAGCTGGCAGAATCGGTACCGTGCCGGGCAAAATGCTTCGCGGCATTTCGTTCGTCTTTACATTCTGAGTTCAAATTTCGTCGTAGTCGACTTTACGTTTCATCCTTCCAGGGTCGAGAAAATAAGCACCAGTTGAGCACTGGGGTCAATGTAATCAGCTTCCCCTCTCACTCGGAATTGCTGGCGTTGTGCCAAAATTTGTAATCAATATTAAACAATTTGCCAATTAAAAATAAATTACTATATTCAAAATAGCATAATGAAATACCGAGTTGCTAAAATGAAAGAGGGAGTATTTTATTGATGTGGGCGCGTAGTTGCCTTGTGTTTCAGCTGAAATGAAGGAATGAAAATAAAAATACTTTCTCTTAATCGCTTCTAACATTCAATTCCCCACCAAATTATTTAGTATTTAGATTTATTTTTCTCTAATGAAGATACATTTTTCTTTCTTCTTACCAAGCCTGCCTTCACATTCCTACTACTTCCCTCACTGAGTAGTAGGCTCTCTTAAGTTTGCATTCACCAGTTCCAAGTGCTTCGCCTGATTGCCCATGTTTCTTCTCCTTTTCTTCAGCCATCTATCTTGACCAAAGATTTTCTTTACCCAAAGATTTTCTTCCTCACACGTAGTACCGCTCCCATTCCCTACAACACAGCTCATCGATTACTGGTATTTTCCGCTTTACTTGTCACTTCTTTTCCATGACATTATTCCTTCATTCCTTTCGCTACTTTGCATTTTGGCGTTCTCTTAATATGTTCTGTATTATTTTCCATTCTAAAGAAAAACAAACGCTCGAAACATCAAACTATTCATACGTCAAACTATTCATATATA
>JAOPUL010004100.1:254021-267432 GCA_027564515.1 Octopus rubescens
CTACTAACTTTTTACATGGCCCCAGTATTTTTGCTGCTCTCTGCCAATACATTTGATTTGATTTGATTTGATCCATTCGACCAAAAATTTCTTCAAGGCGGTGCCCCAGCATGGCCGCAATCTAATGACTGAAACAAGTAAAAGATATAAGAAGAATTCCAAACGTAATCGTATCTATCCCATCTGAAAGGCTTTTGTAGAAAGTTTGGTTGAAAAATATCCATTTTACTGAAAGTTATGAGGAAACAAAGTTGGTGGATTGTGTAGGTATGCCTTAAAATATTCACATACCTTTTTTTAAGTAGGCGCAGTCATGGCTGTGTGGTTAAGCAACTCATTTTGCAGCCTCGTAGTTTCGGGTTCATTCCCGCAGCGTAGGTCCATAAGATATTACAAGTGATTATAATATGTGCCCAAGGGTTAAGGCGGTAAGCTGGCAGAATCGTTAGCACGCTGGGCAAAATGCTTAGCGGCATTTCGTCCGTCTTTAAGTTCTGAGTTCATGTTCCAATGAAGTCGACTTTTCATTTCATCCTTTCAGGGTCGATAAAATAAGTACCAGCTTAACATTTGGGGTCGATGTAATCGACTTACCCCTCTCCCAAAATTGCTGGTCTTGTGCCAAAATTTAAAACTAACATGTGTTCAACGTAAAATTTAAAACCAATATGTGGCCAACGTGAGTTTTACTGCCGTAGAAGTTTGGGGTCGATGTAATCGACTTACCCCTCTCCCAAGAGATGGGTTTTCCGTAAGCGAGCCGAGGACCTTCTGCAATTTGCTCTGGATCTCGACAACGGTGTTAAAACGGTGACCTTTGGGGTCGATGTAATATACATTGGTATATTTGGGGTGCTAATTCTGAATATTGATTCAAACTTTGACATCAAGCCAGCAGTTTTAGAGAGAAGGGGACTAGCTTATAGTATCGACCCCAGTACTTGACTAAAACTTTATTTCGGCAGGAATTGAAATCAGAATGCAAAGATCGGAATGAGTAGTGTCTGTATTTCAAAGGGGTCAACCTTGTCACATTCTGTGTCACGCTGAATCTCCCTGAGAACTACATTAACGGTCCACGTGTGTCTGATCAACTGGAACCCTTGCCGTCGTAACCGACGGACTGCCAGATATGTAACAATGGTATATCCTAGATAGGAGTTTTTTTTTCCAACTATCTATATATTAATAGCAGTGTTCTTAACTTTTTTGTAAAAGATGTGTAACGGTATGACCTGAATATGGGGGTTATCAACTATGAGGTGGTATCAAAAAGTTCCCGGACTAGTTATGTTTAATAAAAAAAAAAATTACTTTACCTAAGTTTTAACATCATCTCCTTCGAAATAGTCGCCTTGCGCAGCAATACACCGGTCCCAATGTTCCTGTCATTTTTGGAATCCGGCCTGGAAGTCGTTTTCCGTAAGCGAGCCGAGGACCTTCTGCGATTTGCTCTGGATCTCGACAACGGTGTTAAAATGGTGACCTTTGAGCTGCATTTTCATCAGATGGAAGTCCGCAGGTGCTAAATCTGGCGAGAAACTCACGAATGAGGAGAGCTCGGTGACAGAGTGCGTTGTCGAAGAGGGGCAAGGGAGGTCATGTGATCGGAAGGACGACGGGCTGAAGGAATGGCTAATTTCGTATTTGACGTTCGTAAAATCGAATTTGTTTTGTTTTCAATTTCGTTTCGACTCGATTAGCATGTTTCATGGACGTTCTGCTGCTCCTTAATTCATTGTGAATCCCAACGAAATACTTACAGATCAGCAGATAGTCAATGAAAGGCATACAATTACGACACTGGTTCGATCTTTGTTAGATTCAGCCACTTGTATTGCTTGGTGTGTCCGCCGTGGATTGTTAAAGAATTCTCAAATGTGTCCAGGGCGAAACTTTATTCAAATTAAGACTAACATTTTTCCTTGCTTTTTACTCGCTGTCCATGGTGTGTGCCATTTAGGATTATGAAATGTTTTAAAATCATAGTGATCCAAAAGGTTTATTACCTTTTGGATCACTATGATTTTACGAACGTTGTTGCCCGGGATGGAAGTGGTGGCCTGTGAGTTCAGGGATTTATCGCTTGTGGTGGCCTGTGAGTTCAGGGATTTATCGCTAGTGGTGGCCTGTGAGTTTAGGGATTTATCGCTAGTGGTGGCCTGTGAGTTCAGGGATTTATCGCTAGTAGTGGCCTGTGAGTTCAGGGATTTATCGCTAGTGGTGGCCTGTGAGTTCAGGGATTTATCGCTAGGTTCTGACCAGAGGTTAGGCGAGTAGGGCTCCCTCCCATGTATATATCCCGGCTGGAAAGGCTCGACACTACGAGAGGACCCACGAAGTAGGTGAATTGCGCTTTTTTTTCTCCCATACCGCAAGAATATCATAATTGAGTAGGGAGATGTTTATGACCGACACTGTACTGCAAAATGGCTCTTGGAATTTCCACAGATACTACTAGTACTATATAATTATACACTTCGTGGATGGAGGGTGTGTGTCCTAGTGGTTAGGAGTGTTCGGCTTACAATCATAATGTCGTAGGTTCAATGCCCTGATCGGGCAGACCATGTGTCTCTGAGCAAAGCACTTTTACTCTGCTCCAATTCACTCAGCTGAAAACAAATACCAGCCGAGTATTGGTGTAGTTCTCTCTCTCTCTCTCTCTCTTTCTCTCTCTCTCTCTCTCTTTCTTTCTTTCTCTCTCTCTCTCACTCTTTCTTTCTTTCTCTCTCTCTCTCACTCTTTCTTTCTCTCTTTCTCTCTTTCTTTCTCTCTCTCCCTCTCTTTCTTTCTTTCTCTCTCTCACTCTTTCTCTCTCTCTCTCCCCCCTACCCTCATGTCCTGAATGTGTGGCTGAGTGAAAGGGTGGGAGAATCGAGCTGGTATCTATATCTGCTCACGGTTACAGAGGCATCTAAAACAATTAGCAACAGTGTTGTGCATGTTACCGAGCCATATTCTCTCGCGGGAGACGGGTGACTCTTAACATATGTTATGCGATAATCATTTTGTCGTTATTCTATTGTAAAACTATTTAAATGTTGATTAAATTACATGTTTGAAATAATGAAGTAAACGTTAGTTAACCCACAAAACTTAATATTTTAAAATGATTAAATGTTTTCCTTATATGTCATTGCAGATTTACTATGGAATACTATCATGGCAAAAGAAATCTAAACATGAAAACAAAAGTTAGGTAACAACTAAATAGCACACATGTGAAATTTCCTTGTATTTAATCATTGTATTTGGTAATCTATGCATCAGACTGTCACGGCGTTATGGAGTTGGGTTGTAATTGCTGAGTTGGTGAACTCTTTACGGCCCAAAATATATTTAATAAAGAAGGCTAAACATTTTTAAGAAAAACCAGTAATTCGTTAACGATAACATTTTTGCAAGTCAAAATTTAAAATATAAATACAATTTCATGATGTCATTGCCCAGTTTAAATAAAAAGTTTAAATATGGCGATGAGTCAGGACAAGATGAAGTTTCAAGAAAACGAAATTTGGAGACGCAACATAATGAAGACGACATTAAAAAACGAAAACCATTCGAAAGTAAGGAATCTCCAGGATATTCTAGTCCAGGCGATGACGAAACGTATAAAGATCCCTTCAGGTACAAAACCATTGTCATGCAAAAGGCATTAAATAAGTTTCGTCCACTTTCATCGGCTGTGCCCAGAACATTACATTTCGGTGCTTCTGATAAAGATTCTCCAAACACAATTTCAAATATTGTCACAATCGAAGGCGGAATAGTGACTTATTCGCTACATTTAATGACCTTATCTTGTTCAACAACAGACGGTAACTATCATGCAGTTCATAGTCCTTCTCCAATCACTGACCTTACCAGAATTGGTAAACAAACTGTCATGGCAACAATCCCATTCCGGGAAAAAATTATCTTTATTAATCCTTCGAGTTATCAAATGAAAACTTTTCATTGTGGGTTTATCAAAATTTCCTATGTGAAACATTCTACATTTTTAGGTATCAAGTTGTTTAGTAAAATAATATATCTCGTAGACTGGATTCATAATACAGTTGAAAGCATATTCAGCCTGAAAGATGACCCTAAAAATATCGTCATAGGAACAAATGATCGCTTATTAATAACATTTGCCAATATAAATAGAATTGCTTGTTATAATCTTGAAGGTCAACAGTTATTTCAGATATATGGCCATTCACTAACTGCTCCAACTGATCTCACTGTTTACGGCAACTATTTTTATGTTCTCCAAGGAAATATCATTTATAAGATTTCATCTAAGGGTAGTGTATCACAGAGAGAAATTGCGATAAAAGCTCGATATTTTTCTGTAGGCACCAATAATATTTTCTTTTCTGATTATTTCGGTGTTGGACATGTTGTTAGGAAGAATAAAGATTTTTGGCCAAGGTTAACTTACTTTCAGCAGAAACGAACCCCTGTTTTGAACAATCAAATTTACATTGATGACCCCTACGATATTAAAAAGATTCTACCTATGACAAGCTCTTCTGTATTAGCTACTTATGAGGATCTAAAAGCTATATTATTTACTGATAATGGAACAAGAATTTGCAGAAAATCATTAACTTTCCAATTCCAACCTACTGCCTTATGTACATTGGACTCAAGCTCATTTCTTGTCCTGTTCAAAGAAAACAGGAAAATTCAATATATTACATGCCCTGTTGACTGTCCAGTACTAAACCAAGGCCCCTTAATAGACGTCCATGCTGATTACATTCAAATGTGTCATATAGTATCCAATAAGTTTTTGGCTCTGACTACTGAGGAAAACAAAGAGGTACATATTCTGTTGGTTAAAGAAGATAAACTTGTCATTGAAAACAAAATTTCATTAAAACATCATGATGTCAGCATTGCTGCAACTCCAATCAATTTTGTAATTGTAATCAAGAAGGAAAATAAACTGTTATTTTATTCAACTGACTGCAAAGAGCTTTTTGAAAGACATCTCGATTTCAACGGCTACCCTCATCATATCTACTCCAACAAAATATACTTCTATGTTATCTACAGTAGAGAGTCAATTATCATTTGTTATGATATATATGGAGAAGTTAAATGGAAGTTGAGACTTCCTTCGGCTACTGTCTCTACAACTGGAGTTGTCAAAGGAACTATTTGTGTAGTAGACCGTAACCACAGTAGGATCCTTTTTTATAATTATCGTGAATGGTCAAATTGTTGTTTAAACTTGAGGAATCCTTATATCAGAAATCTAACCATAAGACACAGTGCTGTTGATGAAAATCAGAAAATTCTCATCTCTGAAATATATCATCTACCAAATGAACAGCTGGTTGTGTCTGATATAAATAGTGATTGCTTGTTATACATTTCCAAAAAAGGACAAGTTGTATATGCATTATCTCTACCATCCTTAGCTACAGATATATGCCGATGGGATGGTAGCCAAATGGGAGTGACATTACCACTTGACAAAGAATTATGGATTATTGGAAACCTATCAAAACGAGTTAGAATTATATCATTAAGCCATTCTTATGTAAAGGCATGCAAACTCAGTGAAAGTCGAATTGTTTGCTTTTGTGATAAACCATATCATTTAGATATTGTATCAGTTCAAAAATACAATCTAGGTGAAATCATTTCTACAGTAAATATTCCCATTTTAATAAAATCATTAACAATAGAAAATGAATCACTAAATCTGTTAATTGTTGCTAAGAATTATGTATTTGTATACAATACTTCATCAAAAATGGGCTTCTCTCCTTTACATTCCTGTTTCAAAGCTCAACATTCTCTGAATGGTGGATGTATTGATAAAAAATCTATTTATCTGATAGATGAAAGCCGTATGTTTGCTATAAATGACCATAATTTAGTGGTTAAAGATTACGTTACAAGTAATCAACTCAACATGTACATCGACTTATTAGATGTTTTTTCCAGAAAGATCTGTGTCAGTGAAATGTTTTCTTCTACATTATATCTACAGGATCTGACAGTTTCTGATAAAGCACAAGAATTTTCAGTCCCTCTTTGTTTGGGAGACAAAGAACCAGTGGCTGCTGCTTGTTCAGTTATTACTGAAAATAACTTAATTGCCGTATTCGACAGAAATAATAAAAACATTAAGTTAGTAACTTTTGATGGCCAACTTCTTGACTCAATCCAACTGGACGTTCTCCTTCTTCGTATGTGTCGCTGGAAGTCAAACACACTGGCCATTACAACCGATATGCATCAAATTTTAATATTAAAGATAGATTTTCCATTGTCCTTCTCAACTTACAAGACGGGAAAACGCTATTATTGTATCGCTTCTTTGTCAGACAATCTACTCGTGTGTGACAATGGTAATGAAAGATTTGAAAATTATACTCTGTCTGTGATCCATATCGATGAAATACAGTCAGCTATTCATATAAGGAATGAAACAGACTTAACTTGGGTGAAATCCTTCACTGATATCTCTCATATCACAGTTATTGCTAATGACATCATTGTTGTCTATGGTGATGCATTTACTTTATTTCTAAACCGTAATGGAGAATGTTTACATCGATTTAATCACAGTTTCCCATATAACTGTATGACAAATGATGGTATTTATGTGTACATTCCTATGTGGAATGCCACCAGTGTATGTACGCGCATTGTCTGTTTGTCGCAAACTGGTGAATACAAGAAAATATTTCTAAATAAAAAACGTTCGGCACAGCCATTCTATTTCAACAGTATTAACTGTAATGGTCCAAGGTTTGTTGGGAATAATGAAACAACTTTATATGTTGAAGGCTTGTTTAAACTTAATCGGGAAATATTCCATGTTTGTCGACTACAGACTGATCTATGTTCCGTTCAGGTAAAAGATATAGACATCTCTGTTGATGGAAAGACAGTTGTGATTGAAAAAGCCAATCCTGGTAATGTTAAAATGTTTCAGAGAGATGGGAGGTTGTTATGTCACACAAATCTTGGAACGACAGTCGGTGGTGTGTGCTTTTCAGAAAAATATCATGTAATGGTCACAACCCCTGACAGAGAAGAAATATTTCAACTGAATCAAGAAGATTTGACAACTCGTAAAGTTTGGCAAAGTTGTATACCTTACGGTGTAATATATAGGAAAGCGAAAAACATCTACTGGTGTGTACATATTAACTTGATTGAATATCATACCATACAGATAGACGACGACAACGACAAACTGAATGTTTTAGAAACTATAGCTTTAAAACCTGGAACAACTCTTCATTTCCCTATTACAGCTCAGATGATTAATACAACATTCACTGATGAACAAAAAGATAAAGAATTGGGAGACAGTGAACCAGGAGGCACATCGGGTGAAATAATTTGCAAAGGTAGACTAAAGGTGAGATGTGGCAATTACGTGGCATACAGTATGTCGGGAAGTGATCAAGTAGCAGTCAGGAGTCTGCCTCATAGATCAACAATGTTTCTTCTTGCTTTTTCTGCAGTTGGTGAACCAGATTGTAAATTTATGACTAATCACAATTATGTTAAACTTATTATGCTACAAGACAGTATTGTGGTGTTCTTCTGTAATGATACTCTTATAGTGACCTCTAAAGAAGGTCACTTACTTCAGCAGAGAAAACTGGAACAAGAACCACACGACATGTGTCAGTGGACAGATGAATGTTTCATAGTCGTCTTCGACAAGGAAAAACAATTAGTGTTCTTCAAAGAAGATCTGTCCATTTTAAAAACTATCAACACCGAAAAACACTACAACATGATTTATAAAAAGGGTAACGATCAACTGGTGTGTGCATTCCAAGGGGTTCGTGAATCTTCATCTCAGTCCAATTCGTACGGTGACGTAATTCACATTGATGGCGAGACATATGACTACATTCGTCAAATGGATTTTGGAGAGGAGAGAGTGGCAGCAATTGGTGTCACATCTCCTCAAGACATTGTTATTGTAAAGGACAAGGGAAATCACCTTAATATATGTTGGTACAGAGATGGTTTGGAGGTTCAAAGTAGAGAACTACCGCCGCAAAACATGCCTGATTTTTCTTTGGCCATACACGGCGAAACTGTTTATATAGCGTATAAGTTGAATCATATTATTCAAGTATCTGTAAACGGCAAATGCCAGATCTTCCTCGGTTCTGATGATATTGAAAGTGTTTTCACTTATGGTATCCATGTTTCAGACCATTTTCTCTTGGTTTTTTCAGTTTCAGAAGATCGTTTTTGTCGATTATTTTATTATGAGAGATAAATTTTTTCATAAGCGTTATAGTTGTTTGTTTTGTTTTTTTTTTCAGTTTTTGCTGTTGTTGTTGTTGTTGTTGTTGTTGTTGTTGTTGTTGGTGGTGGTGGTGGTGTTTTTGTTGTTGTTGTTGCTGGTGTTGTTGTTAGTGTTTTTGTTGTTGTGGTTGTTGTTGTTGTTGTTGTTGTTGCTGCTGCTGTTGTTAGTGTTTCTGTTGTTGTGGTTGTTGTTGTTGTTGTTGTTGTTGTTGTTGTTAGTGTTTTTGTTGTTGTTGTTGCTGGTGTTGTTGTTAGTGTTTTTGTTGTTGTGGTTGTTGTTGTTGTTGTTGTTGCTGTTGTTGTTAGTGTTTTTGTTGTTGTTGTTGCTGGTGTTGTTGTTAGTGTTTTGTTGTTGTTGTTGTTGTTGTTGTTGTTGTTGTTGTCGAAAGTACTAGAATACTGGACTAGAATATTGCTGTTGCTGCTGCTGCTGCTGTTGTTGTTACTGTTTTTGTTGTTGTTGTCGTCGTTGTCATCGTCGTTGTTGTTGCTGCTGCTGCTGCTGTTGTTGTTGTTGTTGTTGTTGTTGTTGTCGGCGTCGTTCTTGTTGTTGCTGCTGTTGTTGCTGTTGATGTTCTTGTTGTTGTTATTGCTGCTGCTGCCGCTGCTGCTACTGCCGCTGCTGCTGCTGCTGCCGCTGCTGCTGCTGCTGCTGCTTCTGCCGCTGCTGCTGCTGCTGCTGCCGCTGCTGTTGCTGCTGCTCCCGCTGCTGCTGCTGCTACTGCTGCCGCTGCTGCCGCTGCTGCTGCTGCTACTGGGTATCGCAGAAATCCGACTAGGCTTAACTAGAGATCAAATCTATATCCTGCACAGCGAATTTTGGTAACTTATCATTCTGCAGGTTGAACATATATTTGACAATAATTCTTACACCATACACCTTAATGACTTCCAGCTTAATTACTCTCATTAAGCGTTGATTGTCATTGTCATTGTCCTATACAGTGAACACTGAAATATATTGGTCACATTAGGCTCTTTCTACTTTCTATTTCGTATGAAATGAAAATATTGGTTTCAAATTTTGGCACAAGGCCAGCAATTTCAGAGGAGGGAGTAAATCGATTACATCGATCCCATTGTTTAACTGGTACTTCTGTTATCGACCCCGAAAGGATGAAAAGCAAAGTTGACCTTGGTGGAATTTGAACTCAGAACGTAAAGATGGTCGAAATGCCGCTAATCGTTTAGCCCGGCGTGCTAACGATTCTGCCAGCTCGCCGCCTATAAAAGGAAAATATTGGATATTTCAAGAACAGTCGCACATAATGGAGCAATTTCCACCTGAGAGTCAAAGTCATTCAAGGCTAGAAAGAATACTCCACCTGTCATCGTGTTTTTTTTGTTTTTGTTTTTGCTGTACACATTACACACAAACACACATTACACATTACACATTACACATTACACATTACACATTACACATTACACATTACACACAAACACACATTACACATTACACATTACACATTACACATTACACATTACACATTACACACAAACACACACAAATATTTCCATCGATCCATTTTCACCGTGGCTTAGTGGTTAGAGTATTCGGCTCACGATCGTAAGGTCATGAGTTCGATTCCCGGCGGCGCGTTGTGTCCTTGAGCAAGACACTTTATTTGATGTTGTTCCAGTCCTTTCAGCTGACAAAAATGAGTTCTACCCGTATTCAAAAGGGTCAGCTTTGTCGCGTTATGTTTCTCTGTGAACTACGTTAAGAGTACGCATGTCTGTGGAGTATTCAGCCACTTGCACGTTGATTTCATTTCACGAGCAGGCTGTTCCATTGATCGGATCAACTGGAACACTCGTCGTCGTAACTGACGGAGTACGAGTCAGTTAATTCCTGGAAGAGTCGTGGTTGTAAGGTCCTCGTGTAGTTACTTTATAGGATCTGATCAGAAGCAACTACCCTTACACTTTCCGGCTGGATTCCCAAGCATGACCAACTGAGACTATGGATATTATTCAATCATCTCATTCTTGGCCTATCCCTAGATCTTCAGCCGGTCGGTTTGGATTCAAGGACTCATCTTGCAGTTCTTTCTTGTGACATTCTAACCATAACTTCATGCATGTAGTACTTGAGCTGTGACCTCTCAATGCAGAGAAGTAGCGGTTCAACCTGGAGTGACTCCCTGATCTCCGAGCTACGTACCGTGTCAAGTAACATTACTCCAGAGATCCTTCGGAAGAACTCACATTTCGGCCACTTATACTCACGATTCTGCTCTTTTGGTCAATACCCAATATTCATGACCATAGGTGAGGATAGATACACAATTATTTCAATAATGAAATTCAAGATGGCAATACACTGCCTTGACAAAATGAACCGCATCGGCAGAAGACGGAGGAGTTTGTCATTTTCCTACACGACTCATTTACCGCAGATATAAATGTCTCATTGATTCATTCTCCAAAGGCTACTGTGAATCACTATCTGTGTATAAAAACCTAATGGTTTGGTAATAATTGGGCTCTATAGGCAACCCCAAGTGTCACTATTATGTTTCAAAGAATGTCTCTCAACAATATTAAGCCTTTTATCCAACAGTGCCAATCTAATAACATTTTAATGATAGGGGACTTCAATTGACCCCGTGTTAACTGGTCTACTCATACCTTGAAAACAGTTGTGTGCATTTCAACCACAGACAAAGTAGCAGTGAAATCGCTGTGCAAAATCATGGACGAGTTTTCCCTGGCCCAACTCGTGCTCTTGCCCACGAGATTCAACAAAAACACATTGAACTTAGTGTTAAGTGACCACACTAACACTATCCATAATATTACAGAGGGGAAAAAACTCTTATTTCCGACCATGACATGGTTCTCTGTAACCCGAGATTCCGACAGCCAAAAGTGATACCAAATGATCTCCCTCCAGCACACCTCTTTGACCAAATGGATCTTCCTAAAGCTAACTGGGATACAATATTTCACCTATTGATCAGTCTTTCACACACTCTCACCCCAAGCATCATCAATACATCATGGCAGCTATTTATGGACTCTGTTGCAAATATATGTTCACACCACACACCACATGGACGAAACTAAATACAGGCTACAACAAAATAAAAATTCAACACTTAGAAGGAAAATAATAAGACTATATTAAAAAAAAACGGCTAAAATATTGTCAGCAGCAACACTCGCACTTGACAGGTGTAGATTCGCTCAGAGAATCAAAGAAATCAGAGAAATTCGCTCAGAGATTCGCTCAGAGAATCAGAGAAATATAATCTTCAAAATTACATGAAGATTGTTATTGACAGTCAAAGAACAACAGAGGAGAAGTGGACTATAAAATAAAAAAATAATACTTATTCCCAAAGTGTTCTCATTCACCAAAAAGTACAATGTCGCTGTCTCATCGGTTGGACTTCTGACTGAAGACAACATTCTCCATAGTGATGCAAAAGACATTGTTGAGATTCTGCAGAAGAAATACTGCTCCGCTTTCAACAATCCTAATGTGGTAATCTGTGAAGCAAACCCCAGCTCACATAATCTGATATAGCTTTCGGCACCTCAGATATCATATCAGCTATAGACAAAATGAAAAACAGCTCAGCTGTCGGTCCCGATAGGTTTCCTGCTAGAATCCTGAAGGAGTGTCGATATCTACTCGTATCTCCCCTCCAATTATTGCTATTCTCTGGGGTAAATCACTAGACGCTGGTTATATTCCTGATAAGTTTCTATCCCAGTTTACAAAAAGGGAAACAAATCATTCGCAGTGAATTGCTGACCGATCTTACTTAACTCTCATATCACCAAATTATTTGAAAGAGTGATGAGATCTCGAGTAACTCACTTCCTGGAAAGAAATAGTCTACTTATTCTCAACCAACATGGTTTCCGTAATTGCAGAGACTGCCAAACACAGCACCTGCATCCCTTTGATGACATCCTAAAGGCCTTGGGAGAGGGCTCCAATGCAGACTTCACCAAGGCCTTTCACAATTTTGATCACGGAATCATGTTAAAGAAACTATCCAACATTGGAGTCTGAGAGAAACTGTTAAAGTGGGTTGAGTGTTACCCAGTGAACAGAAGTCAGCTTGTGTTAATCGATGATGTTCGCTCAAGTTCAACAAGAGTCCTTTTAGAAGTCCTACAAAGAACTGTATTGGACTCATTTCACCTCATTATTTACAATAATGATATCCTTGATGTCATCAAATACAGCAATATAAGAATTTTTGCAGGTGACTTCAAGCCACTGAAGGTCGTCAATAGAGTAGGAGGCCAGACTAACTTCCAATTAGATCTGCTCACTGTTATCCAATAAGCGAAAAAAACCAACATGCAATTAAATGATTGCAAATGTGCACTTAAGCTATTCTATACTTTTCCCTTGGACGACACCCTCATGGCATCAGACACCGCTTTAGATCTCAGGGTAACCGTCAATAACAATTTTAAACTGGAGTGTCCACATAAACAGCAAAGTCGATATGGGCCGCAGGACGTGCTCCTGGATCCTTACGACTTTCCAGAATGGGAATGCTCCTGCTATTATCCTTCCATCATTCTCTACGTTCTCCCTTCCTCATTGTTGTCTGCTACGGTCTCCCCAAATGAAACAAAATATTATAAAAATTGAAACACCCCAGAGATCAGCCACAAATAAATAGACGATATGATTGGTTTTGATTTCTGGGATCGGCTCGAGAAGCTCAAACTCTGTTCCTCCAAAGCCGCCGTGGACGCTATATCAGTGCTCAAATGATATGCTGGCATCAACTTCAAAATTCACCAGAGGCCTGGTATCTCGTGCCGTCCATCCTCTACAAAAAATCATACTCAGGCCACATCACAACACTATGGCGGAACTATTTCACCTCAACTGGCCCTGCTCTCTTCAACCTCATGCACATAAGAGAAGAAAAATTTCTAACATTCAAACGGTTCCTGGATGAATAGCTCCAACAAATTCCAGATAAACCAGCTACATTTGGATATATCTTCACAAACAACAACTCTCCACTCGAATGGGCTATGGTGCCCAAAATATTACTATAGCAATCTATCTATCTATCTATCTATCTATCTGTCTATCTATCTATCTATCTATCTATCTATCTATCTATCTATCTATCTA
>JAOPUL010004100.1:312324-330630 GCA_027564515.1 Octopus rubescens
GACACTTGCCCAAGATGCCACGCAGTGGGATTGAACCCGGAACCATGTGGTTGGGAATCAAACTTCTTACCACACAGCCACGCCGCGCCTATACATAAATAAAATTTTATTTTTTTTAATATAATACCTGTTTGTTTCTCCCTTAGTTTATTATCTGGTTACTATTTCTAGCATGTTGAGAGACCACGAACCTCCTATGTCAATGTTCCCTGTACTCATGCTGAAATTTAGATATGTTTATGCAAATTCTGTTTTTATGCCAAGGACAAATAGTATAATTCCTGCCTCAGCATGTATAAGGGAAGGGAGACTTAACTGTTACCAACTTAAAAGAAAAAAGGCAAAATAGCAACAAAAATAAACAATAGAAATAAAATATTTCATCAGCACTAATAAATCATAGCAAAGAGCAGGCGTGGCTGTGTGGTAAGAAGCTTGCTTCCCAACCACATGGTTCCGGGTTCAGTCTCACAAAGCCTTGTGAGTGAATTTGGTAGACAGAAACTGAATGAAGCCTGTCGTATATATATATATATATGTATATATCTGTGTGTGTGTCTCCTTGATTGTCCCCACCAGTACCCCAGCATGGCTGCAGTCTGATGACTGAAACAAGTAAAAGATAAAAGATATAACTAAGTTGAACTTAGTAAAAGTTCTAATACCATTTTGCAGCTTTTGTGAAAACTGTCATGACTATTTTTGCTGTTTATCCTTTATCGTCTACTTATTTCAGTCATTGGACTGCAGCCATGCTGGGGCACCACCTTGAAGGGTTTTAGTCAAGCAAATCAACCCTAGTAATTATTTTTTAAGTTTGGTACTTATTTTGTCGATCTCTTTTGCTAAACCACTAAGTTACAGGGACGTAAAGAAACCAACATCAGTTAAGCCCACGCACACACACTATGCTTCCATACAGTCTATCAAATATATACAATGTATTGGTCAGGCTGAAGCTATACATGAAGGCACTTAGCCAAGGTGCAGTGCAGAGTAAGACAGCCAGAAACCACATGGTTATAAAATAATCTCCTGAACCACATAAACATGCTTGTGTCTATGATGAGGGTTTAAAAAAAAAATTTATTTTGCTTAATAACAGTGATGTTTGTATTACTGAATGATTGAAAATTGATTAATGAGGTGTTGGATTCAATCCCACTGTGTGACCTCTTGAGCAAGTCTGTTACCAAATTCTCGGGTTATTCCAAGCCCTGTGAAATTACGTAGCAACCATATTGAGTCCCAGCAGATGAACTATACCTGTAATTGCAAGGGTCAACTGTTACATTGTGTCACAGTGATTCTGTCTGAGGATTCCCTAATTTTGCATGTCTGTGGAATACTTCATCATTTATACCATCATAATTCAATGGGCAGATAGATAACTCAGTTAATTGAATAACTTGAATGTTCATCATTGAAACTGATGAGGATCCATTTATTGAATTCCATGACTTAGCAATCATTAGAGCATCAGAATGCCTCGCAATGTTTGTTCAGACTAAGTTCAAATGACCTAAAAAAATTAATGCTACTTTCATCCGAGTCATTTCTGGTTATAACAAAGCATAACACTGAAAGAATATTAAACTTTATTAATAATACAGTAGTGTAAATCAAAAAGGGGGAAAACAGATAGAAATGTAGAGAGAAGGGGAGGGAAGGCAGCAGGGGCGGCATGGGTCCCAGGATGGGGGCAGGGTATTCAGCCGCACCCCATGGAGAATGGCTAGTCACACACGCTACATTCCACTGTCAACTTATCCTTTCATCCTATTCAGCATGATAGATTGGCTTTGCAGTATTTGTTGCTGTTCTTTGTGTTCTGATTTCAAATCCCACCATGGTCTATCTACATTGGTAAGACTTAATCTGTCACCCAGTTTAACATCAACATTTGGCACCTTGGGTGCCTTTGATGGAGTTTTACTCTGTTGGACGAATTCAGACTGTCTTTGGCTTGTGGGATACCTTCCTCTCTCCCTCCAGCATTTTAGAGTCATAGACGCTACCTTCCCAATTGACTAAATAATTAAAAATTCAAAACCAATTTATTATACAATGAACATTATAGGACAAATTCAGAAGTCTGCATTTCTTTGATTAAATCTTTTATTACTATAACGCAGCCCAGTTTCTTTTTGTTTTTTAAACTCATTTTATCTTTTTTCTCCACATAATTCCAATACATTTCTACTTTAGCCAACAAATCTCCAGAAACATCTTGCATTTGATCAAGGTGCAATTTCAAAACCTAGTAAAGTTCCTCGTCTGATTACTTCTACAAACTTAGGTACGTTTTGTATTATTATTCTACTCTTCATTTTCAGGGATATTATGTCAGTTTTTGCTTTTAAACTGTCTTTTAGGAATTTGCTTGAAGCTTGTACATGATTTCAAATTTTCGTACAAGGCCAACAATTTTAGGGAAGGGAGTAAAGTCAATTACATCAACACCGATTCTTGATTGGTACTTTACTTTGAGCTTGTAAGGATGAAAGGCAAAGGGGACCATGGCAGTATTTGAAAATTGCCGGAAAATTGCCCTAAACATTTTGTCCAATGTGCTAATGATTCTGCCAGCTCTCCACTTTACGATGTTCTATAATGCCATGTGATTTGGAGCAATGCTGTTTCAGTCCTCAATTGAAGCTATTTTTTACTTTCTTTATATGCAGCTGATGGGAATGGTATGAATTCCAGATTTGCTATTTTCTTTCATCCTAAAATGTACAGGATCTTTGTACCAAGTCGGAAACTAATAGACACCACCACCACCAACAACAACTTTCTTTCACAGCCATTGTTGTATGAAATGTAACCAAGGTACATAACCCTTTAAGCAGGGTATCTACTTTAAACTCATGAAAGACCTCTACATGAAGCTTTCTAGCTTAACCTGTTAGAAAGAGAAGCTGAATCTTTCAGATCACAACCATCTAAGAATATAACACATTGGATAACCTGACTCTGACTTCCCTGTACATAGGAAAAAGATGGGATGGTCAATGCAAGAGTGTCTAGATGGTATCAGTCTTTTTTGTAAGCAGTAGCAACAGTGTAATTGACAATCCTGTGTATGAAAATATATTGCATTTTTTGTCAGTTTTTAATATGTATGATGTGAAACACTGCTACAATCAATACTTTATGATTATCTCACCCCCATGAACATTAAAAAATTGGATTAGGGTTATCCCCCCCCCCTTATGAGAAAATAAAATATACTCGTACAGAAAAAAACAAAAACAATGTATTATTGAAACAAATATGTAAACATATACTCAAATTAAAAAAAAAACAATGTATTATGTAAACATATACTCAAATTTTAAAAAAAAATGTATTTGTGTACAATTTTATTTTATTAGTGATATATTCCGAAAATGAAGATCGGGATAATCGGTTTTTTTTTTTATGTCCCCCCCCCCCCAACTGAATTGCTTTATGTATAAAGTCAACGTGTTCAAGTATTGTATCAAAAGAGAGATAACCCCATGCATTTTTTTTTTTTCATGGGGTGAGATAACCATAAAGTATCTTATAATCAATTATAATAATATTCTGTTTGAATTTCAACAAAATTTGTGTTGTTTGTTTTTTTTTTTCATTTAGACAATAAGAAAATAAAGAATAAAGTAAACAATTTTGATCTGTCGACCTTACTAAAATCGCAGGTATAGTAGTTTTCTTCTTTATATTTTCCCCCTCATCCATTTCTTAAAAACTTCAATTGTATCAACCTTCTTTATTAATCATTGACAGAAGTATAAATCGAAAAGAAGAAAAATCAGAAATGTAGAGAAGGTGGAATGCAGGCAGCAGGGGTTGCACGGGTCCCTGCTTAGGGGGAGGTTTTCAACCCCCATCCCCCACCCCGCAGTAATAACCTTCTTGAACCACTTGTTTTAATCCCTTTCTAAAATGGTCGCATCCACCCTGTCCAGTGCTGCCCCCTGTCAGACTTCCAGATGCATTTCTGGCTCTTTAGCCATTATCAATGGGAAATACTGAAAAGAGGCAACCCTGGATAGACTTAAGTAGTTTTAACTAAAACCGTCAACAACATTGACTGAGTTGTGCCATTAGGTATTTCCCTGTTCATTGTTTTCAGTTTCTTTAGTATTAAGTAGCTGGGATTAACATGCCATCCATTCAGAGCAAAGGATTAAAATTATGAGTCAGTGATTATCTTTTATAGCACATTTACTGTGTACAATAGTAACTTGTATCTTCTTACAGTCGTACCAACAACAGGATTTCTATGTGGCTGCTCAACCTACTAAAAATAGCAGTCAAATCTTCCTTCCATAAATCACATACTACTGTCTCAATGAAAGGACACATTTCATAATGTTCTTCTGAAAAGACAAGATGGATATTATTTGGATACCTGTGACCAAGGTGAAAGAACAATGTAGACTAGTCCTTTTGATATTTAACCCTTTAGCGTTCAGATTACTCTGTCAAATGTAATGTTTATTTAATCAGATTGTTTTCAAATAATCATGCATTATCTCATAGCTTTGAGATTTCAATGATGTAATTGGTTATTTTTAGAATAACATTGTAGGGTAGATGTAAGAGGCTGGATCTGGCCAGTTTGAACATAAAACAGGTAGAATGTTTGGGTTGGATATGGCCAGTTTAAATGCTAAAGGGTTAAAGTATCAATGCAGTGCTGTTAAGTTCCAAGCCAACAAACTCTTTACAAGTCATGGTGGCACCATATTTAATTCTATCTGCCAGTCTCTTAGACCTAAACATTTACCGCTGCTATATTATGCTAGAAATGTGAAAATGTCCTTAAATGAGTTTCCCCACTCTACCTTATGATATGAACATTTCCTCTCCTACCTTCCCCTCACCGCCACTAATGCAAAGGGGTTCCATGCACATGGACTGCCGCTCTACGAAGGTGGTCCAGGTGCATGCGCATAGGCCTCCGGCCTATGTATGTATGTCTGTTATCTGTTCCCCCAGGTGTGGGTGCACATGCCACTTGGTTATGTCTGCCTGTCTCCCGGTCTATATGTCTCGTCCATCTGGCTAACAATCGCTTATGTGCCAGTGCCACATAAAAAGCACTAACGCCGAGAGTCCAGTACCGGTGGCACGTTAAAAGCACCCAGCACATGCTGTAAGGTGGTTGGTGTTAGGAAGGGCATCCAGCTGTAGAAACCAAGTCAAATCAGACTGGAACCTGGTGCAGCACCCTCATAACCACCTACCCCCACCCTCACCCAGCTTGCCAGTTTCGGTCAAACTGTCCAACCCATGCCAGCATGGAAAAACGGACGTTAAAGGATGATGAATTTTACTATTTGTAAATAGTTACATTGGTTTATCTTTTATACTGAGGGGTTTTTAATCTGGATTATTTTCTTTTAGAACATTTTTTCATAATCAGAGGTGGAAGGGAATTACCCATTATACTTTTCAGAGCTTCTATGACTTAGAGAGAGTTATTTTCAGACTGGAGGCATGACATAAATTCTTGCAAAACCATGAGTACTGCTAGAGATACCCAAAGACCTAGTGGCAGTGTTAAACTGGGTGATCCCTTATTGAGCAGACCTACAATCAAAGGACTTCTAGTTATTACTATCTCAATCCCCACCCCCACCAAACATAGTGTATCTAGGAATACATAATTCCTGAATCCTTACTTTAGGATATTCTGCTAAATCATAAGATTTCCCTATTTTAACAAGTTAACCTTTTAGTATTTAAACTGGTCATATCTAGTCTAAATAATCTACCTGTTTTATGTTCAAACCAGCCAGATCTGGCTTATCATACTTACCTACAATGTCATTCTAAAAATAACAATCAAACATTGAAATTATGAAATAATGCATGATTAATTCAAAATAATGTGAATATATAAACATTACATTCGACAGTAATCTGAATGCTTAAATAGTTAAGTGACAAGGTGAAGAGGTTATCTCAGTGTCTTAAATACTTAGAATCAATGTTGCAAAAAATGCCTTCTAGATTTTGTTTTTGATTTAATCTGGATAAAAGGTTTTTACCCATGATCTTCACAGGCCCTCCAAAATTGAGATTAATGCCAATGGTGTTGTGAATCAATGGTTGCAGGGAAGGGGTTCCAGAGGAGCTACTTTCTAGGGAGCAAGGGCTGGGCACAACCGTTAATAACCACTAATATTAGGTGGATACCTTGTATAGTGAAGGCACGTGGCTTAGTGGTAAGGGTATTTGGCTCACAATCATAAGGTCGTGAGTTCAATTCCCAGATGCACGTTGTGTCCTTGAGCAAGACACTTTATTTCATGCTGCTTCAGTCCACTCAGCTGTACTTGTAATTCAAAGGGCCAGCTTTGTTACATTCTATGTCACTGAATCTCACGTGCCTGTGGAGTGCTCAGCCACTATCACGTTAATTTCACGAGCAGGCAGTTCCGTTGATCGGATCAACAGGAACACTCGTTGTCGTAACCGGAGTGTCTCCACCTTGGATAATGAAGGGGTGATGATGAGCTAGTTATGAGTGGAGGTTCCACGTAATTAGTGTCACATAATTAGTCAGCTCCAAAGAGCAGCGGCCACTGTAGTAGTGTTAAAAAAAAAGGCAGAGGAGACATCTGTGGGCCAGAGTTTGAAGTGTATTTTGGTGAACAACTTCCTACCAATCAGTCGAGTGTCCTTGCTTTAGAAGTTGTCTTAGCAAAATCGTCCTAGATTTGGGAACAGTAATCTATTGCAGGTCTTACTTGAGTTATGTAGTTTATTAGTTGTTGAGGATGATGTATTTTCTGGCCCTGAAGAGGAAAGTCACTTTTTGAGGACAGCCATGTTATAACTTAGATAATACTGGTACCTTTCAGAAGATTCTCGTATCGTCATCCTTTTAATGTCCATTTTCCATGCTGGCATGGGTTGGACGCTTTGACCAGAACTGGCAAGCTGTGAGACTGCACCAGGTTCCAGTCTGATTTGGCTTGGTTTCTACGGCTGGATGCCCTTCCTAACACCAACCATTTGACAGTGTGTGCTGGGTGCTTTTAACGTGCCACTGGCACTGGACTCTCAGCACTAGTGGTTTACGTGGAACCATCACAAGTGCTGTTTACGTGGCACTGGCACACAGGCAATTGTTTGTCTAACGGACGAGACGTATATAGACCCCGGACGGACATATATCATGGACTACTTATTTGTCATTTGACTGCGGCTTTTTTTTTTTTTTTTTTTTTCTACACTGTTAGGAGTTTAACTTGTTTGTTAACCAGGTTTTTCAACAAATTTCACTCGCTAATATTTACAAAGCTGGCAAAATTGTTAGCACTCCAGGTAAAATGCTTAGCAGTGTTTTTTCTATTTGTTCTAAGTTCAAGTTTCGCCATGGTCCACTTTGCCTTTCATCCTTTTGGGGTTGATAAAATAAGTACAAGTTGAGCGCAGGGATTGATGTAATCGACTTGTCCACCTTCCCTGAAATTGCTGTCCTTGTGCCAAAATTTGAAACCAATATTATAAGTATTAAGGGGTTAAGATGTATTAGTTTTCTTTATCCCTGAATCAACCATAATCCAACACACTTATAATCAAAGGTCAACTAACTTTTGTTTTTTGAGGGTTTTTTTGTGTATCTGTTTACACTATCTAGTATTTCATTTTTAAGAGGGTTCAGGTGTGATTTGAAGGAAATTTGGCTGCTATTTTTAGGACATCAAGTCTGTTTTGTTAATTGCTATTGTTAAAGCATCAATGAAATTTTGAGCTGATTTATAAAATTACTTTTTCCCCTATACAGAAAATAAATGAATCTTGCAGTATCTTATATACATATGCTTGCGTGGAAAAACGGACGTTAAAGGATGATGATATAACCAGTTGATTGTAATTGATCCTCTGTGGGTGTAATTCAGAAATAGAACATATTTCCACATACACTGTTAGATGTATGCAGCTAACTAAGGAAATGGAGCAATGTTATTTTGTCGATCACCTTAATGCCAGACTAAACATGTTTAGTTCTGCTGTTTTCTATTCTGTTTGAAGATACCAAAATCATTGCAACTTTTAGTGCAGGTTCTAACAAATAGAATGTTCCACAGTGCAGCCAAGTTGTTTGGATTAGGCTTATTGTTTGTATCAAGTGACAATATTGTGAATTTTAGTTGCACTTTGTCCTGAGTTCAAATCTTGTCATGGCTGATTTCAGTTTTTTCAACAGCATACAATTGGAAGATGAAGTTGGAAGAGTGTCGGTGTCACTGTGTTAACTTACAGGCATGGCTGTTTGATTAACCCTTTAGTGTTTAAACCAGCCATATCTGGCTCAAATATTCTAGCTATTTTATGTTTAAACTGGCAAGATTCAGCCTCTTACACCTACCCTACAATGTAATTCTAAAGCTAAACTAAACAATTATATCACCAAAATCTCAAAGCCACAAGATAATGCATGATTAATTCAAAACATGAATAAATAAGTATTAAATTTGACAGTAATCTAAATGCTAAAGGGTTAAGAAGCTTGCTTCCCAACCATATGGTCCAGGATTCAGTCCCACTGTGTAACACCTTGGACAAGTATCTTCTCTAATCCCAGGCTGACCAAAGCTTTGTGAGTGAATTTTTGTAGATGGAAACTAAAAGAAACTGGTCGTGTGTGTGTATACACCTTTGTCTTCACATCATGTGATGGTTGTAAATGAGCATTACCATCATACAAGTGAGGTTGTTTGTTTCTTGTCTTCCATGAAAAATCTCTGGTCAAGGGAAATATCTTACTTGGAAATAGTTGGTGACAGAAAGGGCATCTGACCCATGGAAGTATGGAAAAGAGGATGTTAAATGATATTCCCACCATAGTTTCTGGTTTTGGGTTTATTTTAGAAATCAACATTCTGTTTACTCAGTTATTTTATTGTATTTTTATTTTATTCTTGTCTGGCAGAAAATTACTGACGCTGTAGAAAATGATGATTTCCCACAAATGATCAATGAAATTCAAGATATTTTTATGGAAGGGCAGAAGAAATTGAACACATTGATAAACGAAATCTTAGTTTTAAAATCCCCAGTCGGTGAGTTCATTGGGTTTTATTTATGAAGCCAAATCAATACATCTATGAGTTTGGTTTGTTTGGAGTTTCTGGATTCTCAGAAACAGCAAGGAGAGCTTAGTGAAACTAGTAGGATGGGGTGATGACAGCTGGTCATATGTTCTATAATAATGAGTTGTAATAGGAAGCTTTTATTAGATAAGAAAGCAGAGACTGCTTAAGGTTTATTAAATATAATTGCAAGGAAAAATAATTTGCCTATTTGCCTATCTGCAGTTACTGCCCTCCTAGATGAGTCAGAGGATGACATTTCACTCATTAATTTCATTTTGGCATGGTTTCTGTGACTTTCTAATGCCACCCACTTTACAAAGTGCAAGGGTACATTTTTATCATGGTTGGTTACTTTGTACTTCATTGTCATCACCATTTAATGTCCAATTTCCATGCTGGCATGGGTTGGACAGTTTGACAGGAGCTGCACCAGGTTCCATAGTCTGTTTTGGCTTGGTTTCTACAGCTGGATACCCTTTCCCAATGCCAACCACTTTACAGAGTGTACTGGGTGCTTTTTATGTGGCACCAAGATATAAGAAAGTGACAAACTGAACCTGTGTGAGCTGGCAAGAGAGCGATAACATGGGAGAAAGTTAGTTGGATGAAAGGATGGGGGAGACGTGAGTAATTGAAGAGTGCTTGGAGGTAATGATGGAAGAGAAAAGGAAATGCATGTTGGTTAATGGGAGAGAGGCAGTGATGGTAGCTACATATTTGCTGATATGAGTGATTTTATCATAGTTGAATTACAGCTACAAACTACCCACAGACTGCTATACACTTCCTGTGTACCCAATATCACTCACAAGGTATCAGTTGACCCAAAGGCTATAAAAAAATATTTGCCCAATATGCCATGCAATGGAATCAAACCTGGAACCTCATGACTGTGAAGTGAACTTAACCATTTGATTTTACTGCTCTGTGTTTCCTTGTTGTGTTGTGTTGTGTGTGCATGCATGCAAGAAAAATAGAACTCAAATATGAATATCAGAATATTTTATTATTAATGTTAGCAGAAGCAACAGTTACTCAAGGGCCGAGAATTTTGTGCAAAGGCACTTGAGCTCGTGTGTATGCATGCGTATGTGTGTGCATGCATATGAATACCTGTGGGTGTATGTATTCGTGCGTGTGTCCATGTCTACGTAAATGTTTCATATATGGTCTTTCAGGTATAAGTGTGAATTTCTATCTTTTATGTGTCTGTGTGCCATGAGACGCATGGATAATTTCCTTTTTCCTATGTTTTATTATTTATTTGCTTATATATTTGCTTACTGAAAGTTTTAACTGATGACAGATGATCTTTTTGAATAATATGTACTGTCCAGGTGACATTTCAATTCCTATTCCAGGGCTACCTAGCTATATATTTGAAGAATACATCAACCAGTTTAAGTGCCTAGGCACGAAACTCTTGGCCCTTGAGTAACTCTGTTGCTTCTGCTAACATTAATAATAAAAATATATATATATATATATATGCCGGTGATGCGCAGGAAAGCACCTGGTACACTCTGGAGTGGTTGATATTAGGAAGGGCATCCAGCCGTACAAACCAAGCCAAAACAGACTGGAGTCTGGTGCAGCTCTTGGGCTTGCCAGTTTCCAGTCAAACCGCCTAACTCATGTCAGCATGGAAAACTGATGCTAAATGATACATATATCTCCATCCACACACTCACAAAACAACGGCAAAAATAGTTTGAAAAACATTGTAATTTGGTATGTCATTTTTCTAGTTAACATGCAGTCACCTTTTCAGCAAGACCCTTGTTTTTGTCTTTCTATCATATTTTCACATCCTTCAATACTATATCCTGCTCAGTTGAAGGGTGTCTTTGGAATACTTGATGACTTCACTAGTCCTGGAGCCATGAGAAAAAGCACACACTACACTCTGAAGTGCTTGGTATTAGGAAGAGCATTCAGCTGGCAAAAACCATGTCAAAGCAGACATTTGAGCTCAGAGAAGCCCTCTTTGTCAGTTATCACATTCCTGTAACCTTGTATTGATCTCTTCTCATGGCATGTTTAGAATATCCCTTAACCATTTAGCATTCAGATATTATTCTGTCAAATGTAATGCTTCCCGGACTGGGTGATGCGTTAGGTACTTGAGCAAGACCGGGTGATGCATTAGGTCCTTGAGCAAGACACTTTATTTCATGTAACTCCTTCTACCTGGAGTTGCGACCGATAGATAGTATTAGCAATTGAAAGACCAATGGAAAACAGTTTCCTCGGTCCAATCTGACAATAAGTATCGACTATATATTTTTATGTAATGTTTATTTATTCACATTGTTTTGAATTTATCATGTATTATCTCATAGCTTCAAGATTTCGGTGATGTGATTGTTTATTTTTAGAATGATATTGTAGAGTAGGTGAGATAGGGTAGCTCTGGTCAGTTTGAACATAAAATAGAATATTTGAGATGGAGATGGCCGGTTTAAATGCTGAAGGATTAAAGCAAAAAGTTTATAGGCATTGTCCCTATTTTCTGAAAAATATATTTAAAAGTCATATATGAGGCTATTACTGAATATTTGATCTTTTTGTTTTATAGATGATAAAGGAGGGATACAAAACTCCACTTCTGATGTACCACTAACTAATGATACAAAAATGCAGTTTTTTAAAATCTTGCACTCTCGTGTACAGTTGAATCAAAAGACTACTGAGGTACGATATATAATCAAAGGTGTTCTCTTTTTTTCCTTTTGGCTAATATTTGGTGTAAATTATATCTTTTATTTGTTTCAATCATTAGACTGCGGCCATGCTGGGGCACCATCTTGAAGGGCTTAGTTGAACAGATTGACTCCAGTACTTATTTTAAGCTCAGCACTTATTGTATCAGACTCTATTGCTGAACTGCTAAGTTACAGGGACGTAAACAAACAGCAGTTGTCAAGCAGTGTTGGGGGTCACCTACACAAAGACATGCTCACAATTATATACATATACGACAATTCTTTTAGTTTCTGTCTACAAATCCACTCACAAGGCTTTGGTCAGCCCTGATCTATAGTAGACACTTGCCCAGGGTGCAATGCAGTGGGACTTCACCCAGAACCATGTTGTTGAGAAGCAAACTTCTCACCACACAACCACACTTTTCTATGCAACCAGAAAATGAGATGGACAGCTGGTTGTAATTAGTAAGACCTTCCCTGGTGAAAAATGTACCGATCAACTTAGACAAGACTGGCCTTAGTGTTTCTCATTCTGTTGTCCACCCTACCAAAGGCTACTCATCTGTGCATAATTCTTCTCTTGACCTCTGGGTCAAGAATTTGGCTGCCTTATGTTAATGTTCTCATCTGATTGTACACATGAGACTACATTTTCTAATGTGTCCTTTCTTAATTTTAAGCAGGTGTGGTTTGAAAGACATTTGGCTGCTATATCTAGCATGTTGCATAGAGGCCTTCTCTTGTTTACTCAAAGTAAACTTTGTTGGCATGTTGACTGGCCTAACTGATTCATAATAAAAATAAAATAACTTTGAAAGGCATTCCATTCATGACAATCCTGTTAGTTGTATATCCAGAACTTTATTGTTCAATACAACCTTTATTTAATGGTCAAAATTCATAAATCAGACCATCTTCACCAGGTTGAATGACAACTAAATTGTGTGTTTACAAACCTTGATGTGTCTTATGTTAAGTGTTTAGTATTGTTTACTATAGATGTATGTCTTGTGTAAAATGATAAATTTTAAAAGATGTAAACAAAAACTTTTTTAATTTTCTGAAACGGCAAAAAAAAAAAGCACAATTCCGTTTTGAAATATTTTAAAATTTAGATTGAATTTCTTTTTCTACTCATTTGTTTTATTTGGTATCGTTAGCAAAATCTTCATTTTAATGATAACTTTGATAACTTTGTTTTGGCTAGTATTATCCCAGGCCATGTCTAACTTAATAGCACCACCTGATAGTAAATATTTTCATAAACTATGAGGCTGATTGCTGAAATGGCACAGATGAATGTTAGACTGAAGATCTAAGGACCTTGTTCCAATCTCAGGATAAAGTGCATTAATCTGAAATTGAAATATACTCATATTGAACCCTGCTTTGTATTTGAAATTTCTAATAGAAATCTGTATAACTTAACTTAAAGAGGGTTTGGGGGGGTTGTCGTATATCAATGCATAATCATTATAAAATATTATTTAAGATGTATATTATAATGTATCAGGTTCTTCCGCGCCATTCAGCGCATCGAGCAGTAAGAACTTGCCAACGGTCGTGATCAGTGCCAGCTTTCTCTTGTCCATGCCTGGTGATGCCGACTGTCAGCAGGTCTTTTTGGAACGTTCTTCACCAGGTGGTTTTGAGGCAACCCCGCCTCCGTTTACTGCCAGATGAGATTCAGCTCATTGCTGTTTTTGAGTATCGTTCGTCGGGCAGTCGCCGAACATGGCCAGCCAGGCGGCATCGGCGCTCTACGACCATCCTCTGCAGTGTCTCTGACTTGGCTCTTCTTAGAATCTCTTCGTTTTTCACATGGTCGCGCCAGGACACATGAAGGACCATTCAGCCGTCTTGCTATCTTTGTCATGCTCTTCCAGGTTTCATTTGCGTAAAGCGCTGTTGGCAGCACAATGCTCCTGTACAAGCGCAACTTAATCTTTGTGCTGATGCCCGACGACTACCAGATTGAGCGCAACCAATGGAAAACTGCGGCTCCCCTGCCGATCCAGCAGTTGATGTCAAGCTCTGTGTCACCATTGCTTGCAAGATGCTGCCAAGATAGGTGAAGTGTTCGACCTTTTCGAGGTCTTGCTGGTTGACACTGATCACTTGATCAGTATTGTTGGTTGTTTTGTTAATGCACAATATATAATGATATATATTATAATATACAACACCACCACCAACACTGTATATTATAATATATATATCATTATATATTGTGCATTATATTGCATCATATTAAGTCATTCCATTGGATTCTGGCGAACCATTGAACCTGTGCCAGCATGAAAAACAGACATACAATGATGATATACATTTAATTATAATATATTACAATATATACTATATAAATATATATATATATTTATACAGGATGTTCAGGCTAAATTTGACAGTTTGCATAAAAGGAAAAAGAAAACAATATCCAATTCAAAAATTTAAGTATTTTAAAAAATGAAAAAACGTCAACTAGATTATGGCTGAGATATGTTTACTCAAAGCCGCTGCTCTCTGCTTCCACCATGGCCTCAAGATGGGTTTGTAACTTGGCGCACGTGTTCCTCCTTGTGTCCCTGGGAAGAGCTTTGAACATATCCTTGATCTTGGCCACCAGCTTGGCTTTGGTGTTGCAAGCAGACCAGTTGGTGTCCCTCTCAAATGCATCCCACACGTAGTAATCCATGGGATTAAAAACGGAGAGCAGGGGGGGGGTTAAGAGGCCAGGAATCAGGGTTGGTGAAGTTGTAGAAAATTTCCAAACAACTACTTCTGACTCTTTCCGGAGGTATGGCAAGGAGTTAAATCCTGCTGCTACACATATGGCCTTCCAG
Organism: Octopus rubescens; assembly: GCA_027564515.1. Lineage (NCBI taxonomy): Eukaryota > Metazoa > Mollusca > Cephalopoda > Octopoda > Octopodidae > Octopus > Octopus rubescens. Next base: position 326,977 of record JAOPUL010004100.1, read on the forward strand.
CAGCAATCCCCTCTAGCCAAGGTTTCCCCAGTCTTCACCAGCTTCACATAGCCATCTGAATTGAGCCTAAGGCCCTGCTCAAAGATGTGGGGATGAATTGTATGGACGCAATCAGAATGTCTGCTGTGTTACTTCCTGTTGGCTTCATAGTCTCCATTGCAGCTGTCCATGTCATGTCTTACAGCCTTTACAATGTTCAGATTTTTTAGCAGTCCTGATAACATTTTGATACTCGGCATGAACAATCATGATACAGGTAACTCTTTTCCAATATTCAGATGGCTTCCAATCCTTCATATCAAGCTAACTTTTTCTCAACTACAACTACAATTACAATCTTTATGCTCTCCAACACTATTGACTGTTCATCAATACATCAAGCTGTTCTTGAAAAGAGACATAAAAAATTCTCAAATTTATCTCAATTGTCAAATTTTTCCCGAATGCCCTTTATTGCATAGATTTGAGTGTACAAATGAGAGAGATGACTACATATTGCTTGTTTATTCATTTAAAGCTGACAATTCATATTGTCACTAAGTTTAACTTTTTGTAGTTTTTTTTTAATTTTTTCTTTTCTTGAAATTCCAAACAGATGACTAACACAGAGACTGAAGAATATTCACCAAGAGATAAATCACCAATGTTAATGAGTAGTGTTCAAGTATTGCCTGAGCATGAAGATAAAATTTGTCAGACAGAATTAACATATGAGAGATGTCGTTGTCCTGCCATATCTGGGTACAGTGATAAAATGTGTCAAACAGAGCTAGCATTTGAGAAATGTTTTAATGACCTCTCTGCACATAATACAGACAATGTATGTGCTTCTAAGACTATGAACTACCAAAATTGTTTAAATTCTGGAACTTCTCTCAAGACTCATTCTGAAGAGGAAGAAAGCCCTCAAGCTGGAACAACGGATAGAATGTTATACCAAAACAATTTGCAAAGGGAATTAAATTCTCCCCAGTTTTCACAAACCTGTACCAATGAGAACTCCTGTTTTGGAAACATGAACTATTCATCGGAATTATTTTTACAGTTTGTAAATCAGTTACAAAATTACCATCAACTTACCTCTATTTGTACAGAACGATTTTTACAAGCATGGGATAAGATGGGGCAACAGGTAAGACTACTCTATAAATTTATCTTAATTTTATAACAATTAACAGAAGTGAGTACCATAGTGAGAATAGGTTTTGAGAATGACACACCTGCCAAAGTAGCCTTCAGTACAGGTTCATTTTCTGTTTATATAGATTATATATACATTATCATCATCCTTTAACGTCCGTTTTCCTTGCTGGCATGGGTCGGATGGTTTGACTGCACCAGGTTACAGTCTGATTTGACTTGGTTTCTACGGCTGGATGCTCTTCCTAACGCCAACCACATTACAGTGTGTACTGGATTCTCACGGACATATGGACCAGGGACAGAAGACATGTAGACCAGGGACAGATATAAGGACCGGGGTACACATAGACCAGGGAACGATATGTAGACTGGGGGGGGGGATACATTTAAAACTGGGGGCAATGTCAACCACATTAGTGTGTGTTGGGTGCTTCTAAAGTGCCACCGGCACCAGATTCTCGGCGCTCGTGCATTTTTAAATGGCATCACACAGGTGATTGGTAGTCAGTCAGATGAGACATATAGACTGGGGGCAGACCGACATGAGGACTGGGGTACACATAGACCGAGGGGGTGGGGGGCAGTATATATAGACATGGGGCAAGTGGACATAGAATTGTTAGTCAGCCATATAGGACAGGGACAGACGAGCCACATAGACCAGAGGCAGGCAGGCATATAAACCAGGGACATACAGACAAATACAGAGTACATAAATAGATATACATAGCCCAGTACGCCTGGACCCTCTTCGTAGAGCGATGGGGAGATTTTTATACAGTGAGGTAGTGCGGGAACTCTCATCTGAGGTCATACCCTCACACTTCCCACACAACATAGCAGAAACAATTGAGTCCTATTTTGCATCCCCTTGGCACTTTGTATTGCTAGAAAAGGCTTTGCTCTCTCGATGCAGCCGCTTCTTGGCAAGCTGAACTCTCGATGCGGCCGCTTCTTGGCAAGCTGAACTCTCGATGCGGCCGCTTCTTGGCAAGCTGAACTCTCGATGCGGCCGCTTCTTAGCAAGCTGGACTCTCGATGCAGCTGCTTCTTAGCAACAGATATATTTTTTGCACAGCCCTATAATATTATGCAGTATTATTTGGACTGGAACTGCCATGGCAAGTCAAAGAAATTTATATATGTATGAGTGTGTGTGTGCACGCGCGTATATGTTTGTGTGTGGGTGTATGTATATATATATATATACATATATATAAAAAGAAACAAAAAGTTGTTTTACCTTCTGGGTCAGACCACAACAGGTCACACATGGGCCCATCATGAGGAACTTCTTGTTTTCGGTCTATGGCCCTTATTTGGTCTAATGTCTGGATTGAGGGAGACAGTCCTCCATGGACACAGAAAATCTGAAATTACATAGGTTGATTATATCTTCGAAACAGAAAACAGAATGGATTTGACATGAAAGTATTAAAAGCCCACAGGATAGTCATGGCTGGGGTGGCATCTTCAGTCATTGGTTTGTTTCATCAAGGACAACTTGCGGCCAAACAAACAACAAAAACGGGCTTCAATATATCAAAATACTTACTCCCATTCTAAAGAAAGAGAGAGAGGGGGAGAGAGAGCAGGGTCATGCAATTATAGAATGTCAGGGAAGAGGAAATATCAGAGAAGGGGAGGGGGAACAGAAAACACTGTACTGGCAGAGTCATTAGAGCGTCAGATACAATGCCTCACTGTATTAGTTCCGACTCTCAGCACAGTGAGTTCAAATCCCACCAAGGTCAACTGTGCCTTTCATCTTTACAGATCGGGTCAGTTTTAACTTATAACAGGTAGAACATTTGAACCGGATATGGCCGGTTTAACCCTTTAGCATTCAGATTACTCTGTCACATGTAATGTTTATTCATTCACAATGTTTCGAATTAATCATGCATTATCTCATAGCATTGAGACTTCAGTGATGTGATTGTATAATTTTAGAATGACATTGTAGGGTTGGTGTAAGAGGCCAGATCTGGCCAGTTTGAACATAAAACAAGTAGAATATTTGGGCCGATATGGTCGATTTAAATGCTAAAAGATTAAATCAAGTTATGTCTATATTAGTCTAAGATGAGATTATATATTTTCTGGATATCTTTAGAGTTTATATTTACAATATTAATATCTACACTATGTTGTTTTCAATGCATTGATCTCTGATCAATTATAAGGTGTCTTATTCTTGGGTAGTCTGCATTTATAAACTATCTATGAATAAGAAACAGTGAAAAACTGATAGAAATTTAGTGCAGATATAATTATTATTGTAATTATATACTCACATGAGGAAAAATATAATCATATACATTAAATATATTCTGATATTAACCTGTTAATCTCCAGAGAGTTAAAAATTCATTGTCCAATTTGAAGCAGGTTTACAAACAGTAAATCTTTTCCTGCTCCTCCACTATATTTTATTAAGGTTACGGTTATATATCTTATTTGCAAGATTCTTGATGTGAAGTCGTGTGCTGAAACAGATATTGTTATGTT
>JAOPUL010004100.1:1284986-1292486 GCA_027564515.1 Octopus rubescens
AAGACACTTGCCTAAGATGCCACGCAGTGGGATTGAACCCAGAACCATGTGGTTGGGAAGCAAGCTTCTTACCACACCACTTATACGTAAAAATGCCCTTTACGTGTTGCTTTCTACATACAGCTTTCAGTTTCTACTCTGAATTCAAAGCAAACGTCACTTTCTACTTCATGAAAATTCAAAAGTAAATAAATAAAATAATTTTTCGAATCTTGCCACCTTTAATTGTCACAATCTAGAAACATTTCTCATGGCACCAGGACACAGTTTACAGATGCTTACATTTTTTTCATGTTTTCTGTGAATTTCTCACGGATCCAGCTAGTCTTTATTATTCTTATCATTGTCTTCTTTCTTCCTATCAGAGTTATGACCTGGCACAGCATACCAGCCCACAAATCACTGCTTTCAGGTGAGTTGCAGATATTTTTTTAAAATCTTTACATCCTTTTGTCTACTTCCTCTATCTTCAATCGTCTATTGTCAGTCTTCTGTCTTCACTCTTTAATCTTCTTCTGTCATGTGTGTCTTCTATTTCTCAGGAAGTTATTTTACACAGATGTCTTAGAATGGATGAAGAAAGTGACTAACATAGAATTAACCAATGTTGTGGATCTTTTCTGTTCCATTTACGAATACACAGGTAACAAGTTCAAACATCACTTCTCACAACTTTGTTCATTTCAGCTAAATAATTAATTAACTCTGGACATCTTTAATGTAGCGACCATCACTAGTTAAATAATAAAAACAAAGAAACATTATTATAATCCTTTCAGCAAGTTTATGCTTCACTAAGGAGGTCGCATATGTGCGAAACATATACAGAGTTGTGCCCCATGCATGTTGTAATTATTAAAATCTTGGTGGATGAATGAGGTAATCTTTGTTTGTTTCTTGGAAAACAGGTGAGGGTTGGCAACAGGGAAAGCATCCGGCCAAAGAAACATGATGATGATGATGTTGACAAACACACCCAGTCCCCTCCAAATTACTAGTGTCCCCTTTTTCTTTGTTTTCTGTCTCAATTGCCCAATGTATACCTTATGTCTGTCTTAGACAGAGCTGTCCTCTAACTCTTTGTCTATCTTACACAGAAATGTCTCCTATCTACCCATTCCTTTCTAACCCTTTCAGATGTCTTGCTCTGCCATGACGATCAACTTGAAGGACGACGTATTGCCTTCATCCTCTACCTTGTGCCTCCCTGGGGCTCCGGCGATGGCGGCACATTGGACCTGTTCACCACAAATGGTAAGTCAACTCTCATTTGATCTGTTGTTGTTTAGCCCTAGGTCAGTCCTGATCCAGCAGACCTTATGATCAAAGAGGTTTTAGCTTTAATGTATATATATATATATAACCCATGCCAGCATGGACAAACAGACGTTAAATGATGATGATGATGATGATATGTTTGTGTATGTCCTTGTTGTGGCACACTCATTCTGTTATCTTAGAAACAGCACAATTTCTAACCCTAACTCCTTGATGAGGAAATACTCTGTCAGATCAACTTGGCCTCTGCATCTTTTGGGAAACTCAATGAATAATTCTTTTAGAACAACAACAACAACCTTGGAGATCAACTACAAAGATCTCCGTTTATCAAGCTGTCGTCTCTTGTATCCACTTACCTGTACAGGTGTGAGTGCTGGACCTTTTATCAGTGCCAGATCAAACAACTGGTATCCTTGGTTGCATGTAACAGGACAAGGTGCCTCATACTGAAATCCTCCTGAGGGCTGGGAGCTACAGTGTTGAGGCCTGCATCATTTCTCATCTTCAACCCATGTGGGTTGGATGCCAGGTAACCGGTTTCCAAAGATGGTCCTCCTCTTTATTCAAATTTCAAAAATGATAAACAGAAGTTGTAGAGGGGAAAAAACAGTTAGAAAAACAAGCCTAAAACACTACGATGAAAATATTTTCCATGTTAATTCAAATGGAGGAATTGGTAAGGATTAAAATAAATGGCAAAAAAGAAACGAGAGAATTTATCTGAGAATCCAATACATTTGCTGAATTTAATCTAGAATTAAATAACCAGGTTTTTAGTTTTAAAAGCCATTTACACAGATGTTCGTATGAAATATTCGCCACTCGCACTATCCAAATCTCGGCTCCACATCACATATATATATACAGGTGTAGCCACCATTCACATGTCTACCATTTCATTCCCTCTTTCTGCAGTAGCTATGTATCTCCTTCACTGCAAGACCCCTATATCTGGCCAAAATATTTTTATTTCTTTTATGTTCAGACTGACCAGATCCAGTCTCTTACACCTACCCTACAATGTCATACTAAAAGTAAGCAATCCCATAATCGAAATCTCAAAATTACAAGATAATCCATGATTAATTCAAAATAATGTGAATAAATAAGCTAATTACATTTGGCAGATTAATCTGAATGCTAAACGGTTGTTAATGATGTATGAAATATCAATTAATTGTGATTTGTCATGTTTTCTTTGTGTATTTGCAGAGGTTTGTCAACCAACCAAAGTTGTCAAGTCTGTTCTTCCTGCCTGGAATCAGTTTACCTTCTTTGAAGTGTCTCCACAATCTTTCCATCAGGTTAAGACTACCAGAGTTTTGAAAATATACATTTTACCTTTTCTTGTTGCTGTCACCATCATCATCATCATATTTGCACATCCCACGACCACTTGGTACCTTTCTCGGAATTGCATGTAGACCCAGATTGAAAAACAAACAAAATGTGAAAACTAATTCCTTGCTTTAACATTAAAAGCATAAATTAAATTGTTGTAACTTACAGCAAACTCGTTAGCAGGAGAGAGAGAAAGAAAGAAAGAGAGAGAGAGAAAGAAAGAGAGAGAGAGAAAGAAAGAGAGAGAGAGAGAAAGAAAGAAAGAAAGAAAGAGAGAGAGAGAAAACAAACGAATGATCCGACTATATTCATAATTAGGGAAAAAACATCACAACACACTTTAATAGTCTACAAAACAATATTCATTGCACAATTTTTATTGGTGACGTTTGACCAATATTTCTCAAAGTAAAACGAAATTTACATGTACAAGAATATCCGCTAGATAAAATTCATCCATTGCTCTCTACACGTTTTTAAAACAAGGAGAGGGAATAAACAACATTCTCAATACGACGATTCCATGCTAAGTTTGGGCCTCTAAAACACTTATAGAGCTCAATTTAGTGCATTTTTTTTTATTCGTAGAAATATATGCTTACTTTGTAATTAATTTGTCCATTTCTTGAAATTCTGGTTCAAACTCAATATTTGAAACTTTCGCTTTGTGTTCTGCTTGACCTTGGGCCACATGCGAATATATCAGTTTGACAAGTAGCATCAGTATACCACCCCCTCTTTATTGACTTTGCACTTTTTCACCACATCCTGGCCAGATTTGGCAATGACCATACTGAATTCATGAGAAAATTTTCTTTCTTATGATATAAAGGTGTTGAAGAAAATATGTTGGTTTCTTACTGAAAATTAATGAGAAAATTTTCACATATTTCATAATGATTCTCTGACCTATTTCCATCGATTTTTATATCAAGATAAAGCAATAATAGTCATCTTCATGATTGATTTTTAACCCAACTCAAGTCAGAGCAGTTCAGCGCATTGAACTAGAATGAGACTTTACTGTTCAGCAGTGAAAAAAAGTCAGAAAAATGGGACAGACTTTATAAATGAGTGGAAATACCCGGGTGATTGAGGGACCCGGGTATGTAAGTGTCAGATTTTGATCAGAATTATATGAGAACAAAGTTCAAATCCACAACTTTCAAATGATATAGAATTTTCTATGCAAAAAAATGTATTTTGACATGAAAATGAAGCAAAAAGTGTATTTTTGCACGGTGGTCAAACTGTGCTTGTCTCCCTTCTACAATACATGCACGTGTGTGTATATGTATGTATGTATGCATGTATATATATATATATATAATATAAGATTTAGAGAAAGAAATATCTTAAGAATTATGTCTTATAACATTATCTTATATCAGAAGAGGTTTCAAGTAGTGAAGGAGTAGCAAAACTAAAGGTGGTGCCCCAGCATGGTCGCAGCTCTTGAGCTGAAACTAGTTAAAGAGTTATATTTATGCATATATATATATATTGTCCAATGTTTCAGGTGTCTGAAGTTCTGTCCAAAGAAAAGACTCGCCTTTCAGTGTCCGGATGGTTCCATGGACCCAACCTACCCCCCCGGAACCATGAAATGGGACAGTCCAGTAAGCTGCTCCCCTTGTGTCCATCTGTTGAATCGGAGGTAAGGTTGCTTCATTGCTTTCTGCTTCATCCTTCACTCATGCCACCCTTCGTCCCAATAAACCCATGGCTACCTACCCCCAGCAGTCTGAGATTAGTTCCCTGTCAAGACAACAGACCTATGATCAAACATGTTCCAACCATGACCATCACATCTTTTATTCAGACATCTTGGACTATATTAACTAATGTGTTCTTCCATTTTTAAGACAGTAGGGTGTGATTTGAGGGAGATTTGACTGCTATGGAACAATCACTTCAGCTTGGAGAGAGAGGCATGCACACCACTACTGCAGTGAGCTGTTTTAAAAGACTATTTTCTGTATGTGTTGGGAACATAGATACATGCATATATACCAATATGTTGTATGTAATTTTGTATATATATATATATATATATATATGTATGTATCTATATACATGTGTGTATATATGTAGCTATATATATATAAGTATGTATCTATATATGTAAGAAGCGGCCGCGCTAAGTTGGAGTCTTGATGCAAGGCAAGCGGTGGCTGCATTGAGTTCCTGTGCAAGAAGCGGTCGCGTCGAGAGCCCTGTTAATGGTCGTGTCTATTGTCCAGTGCCAATGTCACTTAAAAAGCACCCAGCACACACACTGTAAAGTGGTTGGTGTCAGGAAGGGCATCCAGCCGTAGAAACCAAGCCAAATCAGATTGGAACCCGGTGCAACCCTCTGGTTTGCCAGCTCTGGTCAAACCATCCAACCCATGCCAGCATGGAAAACGGACATTATAGGAGGAGGAGGATGATATATATATATATATATCATCATAATCATCCTCCTTTAATGCCCGTTTTCCATGCTGGCATGGGTTGGACGGTTTGATCGGATCTGGCAAGCCAGAGGGGTGCACCAGGTTCCAGCTTTAGTTGGCCTGGGGCTATAATAGAAGATATTGGCCCAAGATTCCATGCATTGGTGAGTGATCTTCTTAACCACACAGCCATGCCTCTGTCCATTATTATTATTATTATTATTATTGAGTGAGAGAGCAACGCATGCCATCAAAGTGACACTTGGTGAACAAATATACGAAACCCAATATACCCATCGTGACTACTCGTCTGATAAGGGTACACCAGGCATATGCATCACAACCATATGTGCGCGACATGGTGATTTATTTCATATCAAGATAAAGAGCACATGACATTACAGGTGGGGCCCAGTTAGAATTTTCTTCAGGTCGAGTAACCCATCCCTCCCAAAAGGTCCCTGAATAAGGTTTTCTTTAGGAACGATGAACAAAACACCCATGTTTCCAGAGGTGAATTATTCAAACCCCCAACGAATTCCTCTCAACACATGGCTATGATGCTCCCACCCACTACTCCTGCTCATGATCAGAGATGCCAATATTGTCAGCCACTAAGGGACATGTTCAACTGGTTAAGGTTAAGCAAATCTGTGGTATTGAGCAGAATATTTGCTGTAGCCCACCATTAATATCATCATCATCATCATCATCATCATCATCAAGATGGTGGATTGGAAAATAATTGGGCAAAATCCCTAGCAGTATTTCTTGCAGTTCTCTACGTTTTGAGTTGAGATCCCACCATGGCCTACACTGGTGATAGACATAATCCTTCACCCAGTTCAACCCCTTCACCACCGCCATGTTGCAGGTCAAGTTGAAAGATTACTTCTGACCCACAACTGCCACCCGTCTTGAAAGGCCTATCCTTCCTTTAGCATCACATCACATATATCCTGAGTATCAAATGCTTCTCACTAATAATTGCCACCCTGAGTATCAGCTGTTACTCACTAATATCTTTTACCTCTCCAAGACAGATCTCTTGTTTGAGTGGGTGAACCCTTCCTACCTTGATCTCGAAGTCCAGTCGGAGATTAGAGAGAAATTTGAACTAGAGTCTGAGATACAGCTCCAGGATTTCCTCAAGGTCGGTAAATTTGTATTCCTTCACTTTCAACTCTTGTCTCTTTTGAATGATATACACTGTTTAATATTTTAATTAATTTCAAATACTTTCAGGCATTTCAATAATCTTAAAGGATTTAATATAAGAAGTACCTTTTTTTTCATTTGTTGGTGTATTAAGATGGTGTTTGGGACATAACAAAAGACAAATATATATATTGGTATATTAAGATGGTGTTTGGGACATAACAAAAGACAAATATATATATTGGTGTATTAAGATGGTGTTTGGGACATAACAAAAGACAAATATATGTATACTGGTATATTAAGTTTGTGTTTGGGACATAACAAAAGACAAATATTGTATATATTGGTATATTTGACAGTCCAATTTACCTAGCTGTAAGTCGGTATCACTGGTATCTATAATACACCTTGTCACAAAGAGTGGGAAGAGGTTCACCTCAGTAATACCTGTAATACGGCATGTCCCAAACAAGTTTGTAAACTTACTTTTCGTGTACTTTTAAGACTCTGTGTACGATCGGAATGTCTCGGCCCTCAACTTTGAAGACGACAATGTCTCCAACACGAATCGGTTCCTCCTGGTAATTGGTGAGAAAGAGAAGGTCTCCTCTGTAGAAGGCTGGCTCCATACTGCCACTGGAAGTTAGAAAAGGTAGAGAGTGGAGAATTAGAGAGAGAGAGAGAGAGAGAGAAAGAGAGAGAGAGAGAGAGAAAGAAAGAGAAAGAGAGAGAGAAAGAGAGAGAGAGAGAGAGAGAAAGAGGGAGAACGGTGGGAAGCAAGAGAGACGAGTGTGAGAGGAGGTGAATGTGGGGGTGTAGATGACAGGAGCCGAGCATGAGAGTGAAAGAGATGAGTGTGAGAGTGAAGGGGGAGGAGCGTGAGAGAGGGAAGGGAGAGGAACATGAGAGAGAGAGAGGAAGGGAGAGGCACATGGGCAAGAAAGGAGGTAACAAGTTTGAGAAGGAAACAAACTGAATGATGACAATGGCTTAAACCTTTTACATACATCTAGACAGTATTGTAAGATATACCACCACCACCACCACCACCACCCACGACCACCACTACTACTACTACTACAACTACCACCACCACCACCATAACCACCACTACAACTACTACCACCACCACCACTACTACTACTACTACCACCACCGCCACAAAGTTATGTTCCAAGTTGGTTCAGAGTGACTGGAGGAACAAGTCCTCCTCTGTTCTATTTTAAACTCTGTGTGTGTGTAAATGTGTGTAGGTGTACACACGCAACATTTATATACT
>JAOPUL010004100.1:1539711-1550486 GCA_027564515.1 Octopus rubescens
TCAATTTCGACGTTTGAGTGTTTGAAGGAGAGGATTAAATAAATCCAAACACCCACAGAATCACACTCAGAAAATCGTACAAACAAATATAGACAAATACACATAACCATATTTATGGACACGTACACACACACACACACACACACAAACATATGTATAAATGTAAATAAAGATATATATATACATACGCAAACACACTGAGTACGAAGGTTTTTCGAGGACAGTAAGATATCACTATACTCCTCTCAAAGCAATTAAAAGGTAGGTTATCTTTCGATAAGGGTAAACAAATAATGGAAATACTTGTTCAGCAATTTCAGTAAAGAATTTTTATTTCTTTAATTTTTTTCCAGCTAAATCGCTTATGTTTATGTATCTTTTGTGTATGTATGTATGGTTGTGTATGGCATGTATGTATGTGTATTTGTGTATACACATACATACATGCACATAAACACATACATATACTTAGACATAAACACATAGATACGTACACAATGATACATAAACAAGTAGTTTTAATATCTGTCTACCTTTATCGAAAGATAGCCAAAAGGATTTTAATTCTTTCAGATTCCCCATGGCTGATAAAATGCTAAAACAAAAAATGAAAACACAAGCGGTTATTGTGGCAATATGTGCTGGACACAGTGATTTAAACATTGGGAACTTGTTAAATGTTGCAAAATCTTTTATGCATGAGGTTCAGAGGGAAATGGAAGTCTCTGTGATGGGAATGTTTCAACTGTATCAAGGAGTAAAAATATACTTTCTAAGCATTCGGGCACTATACGATGCCACAATACAACCATTGAGATTAAAACATTTTCAATGATAGCCCAAGAAAATCAGAAAATCAATGAGGGCCATCACCAAAGAAAGCCAGGGGTAAGAGTGGAATGTCAGAACTGTGATGTTCAAGGATATTTGACACGAGTTCTATGTACTGAGCAGAGGCCAATTCATGTCTGTTTCTTCATCCTTTATTTCTTTAAAGATTTATTCACTGTTAACTTCCTGTGCATATTCTATGTACTGTTCATGCAGTTTTGGTTACTTTTTCTGATGAGCTGTAGTGCACTTGAGCACTGTATACAATAAGTTCATATATGAGAAAGACACAGGAAAAACGTTTGATTGGTGCCAAGGAGTTACTTAACCCTCATGAGCAGGAACAAAAGTCAGGTCATACCACTTCACATCTTTTCACAAGGTCTTAGAATTCATGGTGCTGAATACATTGAGATGCTGGAGACAGTCGTTCAACATTGGATACTTGAAGTACACAGTGGAAGATCTCGCTTGTCTCAACAAATCTGTTTACCTTTTCACAAAGCCCATGTAACCCAAGAATGGATGTCAGACAATCTTTATAATCATGTAATACCAAATTTGTGGCCTCCAAACACTACTACACTTCAGAGCATTGTTGAAAGGGAGATTAATCAACAGCCTCACAATGCCATATCTTCACTGAAGGCTGCCACTGTCCAGATGATGTCCGAAATGAATAAGGACCATTTAGTGAAGGAATGACATCTTAGTCATTTATGTAAAATGATGATTCATTTGTAAATTGAGGGAATGTAGCATGTCATCCCCTTCTATTTTAGACATATCTACAGTTTGGTGTCCCATCCTTGACTTTGCTTCTTCATAACAATGAATACTGAGAAAAACTGCTAAATTCATGAGATTTTATAATGAATAAAGCCTATAATTCTACTCACTGGTTGTTGGTTGTCTTTGTTCTTTCTGAATCAAATGATGTTTATGTCCCCACAAAATGTTACCCACTCTAAAATTGAGAAAGCTACAGAATGGGACGCAAACAAACATCAACTGCTTTGAAAAGAAAGCAAAGAAACAAAAGTGAAATATAGACAAACAACAACTGGTATGTTTTTAGGCTTTATTAATTATGACTCCCCTCAGATATATCAATATTGGTTTCATCAAAGTTTCACAACAAAATTCTTACAAAACAAATTCAAAATCTGGAAGAAATTGCTTTTATTAAAAATGTCACTGAGGTAAGTTATCTCACCAATGTAGATATCGTTGTAATGAAATAAAATAGTGTTGGAAGTCTGTTATCAAACATTGTTGTATCTTCTTTCTTGTGTGAATACATTTACAGTTATAGATGGGTATTTTTGTTTTTCGTAGAAGGAAGTTTGACAATAACCTATATCCTTGCATGCTGTAAGAGATAACTAAATGGATGCCATCAGGAAAAGTCAAACAGCTGTAAAAGATAGCTGAAAGAAGGGAGCCAGAAAGAAGTAAGCACATGAATGCAAAACAAGGTGGAGAAAAATAGCACTTGAATACGGAAGGTAGAGTAATATGCTTTTAGTAAAGCTGCAGAAAAATCTTCACAAACTGTTACTCAAAATTTGATTCAGTATGGATCACAACTGTCCGACGAACGGGAATGTGAAACTCTTGAGTAACAGTTCGTGAAGACTTTTTTGCAGCTTTAACAGAAGTATATAATTATCAAAGTTGGCTGTTATGGCCAGTCAGAGAGTAATCATTGGATTTGTACCTATAAAGTGCTTAGCTGTATAGAGAACACCAAAGTGACTTAGTAACCAAAATATATTAAAATATCCTGTTTTCTAGTGAGAATGTAGTCAATCTGGATTGTGTGTCCACAAGATTCACAGGGGATCAAGTAGCTAGTAGGTTTCCTGAAATTAGTATTGACAAAACTGGAGTGGGGTTGAGAAGGATCAGAATCCATCTTCAAAACATCTTTTCTCAGTTTTATGAAGATAATTGTAATCTAGAACTTCATAAACTTATATTTGTAAATTTAATTGAAAAAATATTCTTCAGAAAATTATAAGGAAACAGTCCGGTGTGGGACACTAAACAATACTCATACCTCATATTATTCCTTTGTGGTCCTTTCTGTTTTGTACTGGGGCTAGATTTTTATGTACATAATTGACAACTTTACCATATTCCTATGTCTGGAAAAGCCACAACTTGTGTTAATGTTGACATATTTAATGAGTGAAGCTTTTAAAAGCTAATAAAGAAGAATAACTATACAGTAAATTGGGGAAATGATATTCAACAAAGAAGCATGTGTAGGGTTGCCTGGAGGAGGAATTTCAGTATAAAAGTCCCTACATCATAGAAAATGAAATGGGCATATAAGTAGGGGAGGGGACAGGGAGAAAATTTGGAAAGAAAGAAAAAAAACTGAAATTTTTAGAAATATATTATATTTAGTCATAATTTCCATTACATAAATTACAAGAATTTTAAAAGGAAAAAAAAAGTTAAAAACAGAAATCATACAAACTACACTTTTCCTTTTGCTTCTGTATGAATACATTTGTGTGCAGTTAATTTACTATGCTCAATGAATGATTTACCACAGATATCACAGCGATATGGTGTCTCTCCAGTATGAATACGTTTGTGTTTCGTCAAATTACAATTTTGAGAGAAGGATATACCACAAATATCACAGAGAAATGGTGTCTCTCCTGTATGCATACGTTTGTGTGCAGTTAAAGTACTATTTTGAGAGAAGGATTTACCACAGATAACACAGTGATATGGCTTCTCTCCAGTATGAATACGTTTGTGTTTCGTCAAATTACAATTTTCAGTGAATGATTTACCACAGATATCACAGCGATATGGCTTTTCCCCTGTATGAATATGAATGTGTTTAGTTAAGTCACTCTTTTGAGAGAAGGATTTACCACAGGTATCACAGTGATATGGCTTCACACCTGTATGAATACGTATGTGTACAGTTAAAGCACTATTTTGAGAGAAGGATTTACCACAGATATCACAGCGATATGGCTTCACTCCTGTATGAATACATTTGTGTTTAGTTAGGGTACCTCCTTCAGAGAACCACTGACCACATATATCACACTGATAAGGCTTCTCTCCTGTATGAATATGTATGTGTACAGTTAAAGCACTATTTTGAGAGAAGGATTTACCACAGATATCACAGTAATAAGGCTTCTCTCCTGTATGAATACGTTTGTGTGTAGTTAAGTGACTATTTTGAGAGAATGATCTACCACAGATATCACAGTGATATGGCTTCTCTCCTGTATGAATACGTTTGTGTCTAGTTAAGTGATTACTGTGAGAGAATGATTTACCACAGATATCACAGCTATATTGTGTCTTTCCTGTATGAATACGTTTGTGAGTATTTAGGTGACCTTTTTGAGAGAAGGACTTTTGACAGCTATCAGGGTCATATGACAATTTTCTTCTCTTTTTGATCATGTCTTCTGGTAAAATCAATTTCTCAAGTTTTTCACTTTTTTCCATTATTTTCCTCCCAAATCACAATGTATATCTTTATCTTGCTTTTGTTCTTTTACTTTATTCCTTACAAACACTGCCACTGCTGTATTTCTGTCCAGTGTTACCTTTGTCTAAGAACTCTTTTGTTAGTTTTTTGAAGATTAATTTGCACATAAACTCATCTTGTAAACATTCCAGTCAATGATGTGCAGATATTTTACTAATAATCTCTGGTTAGAGCAAATATTTTATAGGGATTCTACCATAGATTTAGAGAAACAGTGTTATATATCTGCTTTATATATCATTTTCTTTTAGTTATCAAAAGATGATAAATATTGAGAATGTATCTTCTGTTATTCCAATGTCATCTGATATTCTGAAATAATACAAAAACAACAGAGTTAGATATAGAGGCTACTTAAAAAATACAAATTCAACAGTGGAAAATTTACAACATTTCTATAGAGATGAACTGTAGAAATAAACATTTACCTGAACAACTGAACTTTTTAAATTATTAAAATTTACATCACAGAATCTTGTGTGAATCCTACATATTTGTAAACTACAGCTACACCTTCACATTGTGAAACAGTATTTAGATTAATCTAGACTAGTGGATAGTAACATTCTTCTCTCTTCTGAAATATAATTTGACTTTGTTGTTTAAGCTCTGAGCAGAAAAATGATTAAAGACATTCCATCCATGAACATCCTGTCTTTCTCACTAGCATTGTATATCTAGGACTACATCATCCAATACAGATCAAACAAAACTAAACATTGATGAAGAAAAGACAACTGAATAAGAAAAAAAAAACATTAACAAAAGATATAACTATACTGGCAATGGTTAAGAAGTTTGATTCCCAACTATATAACCACTAATGACTTCTTTATTTAATGGAATTTTCAGAAAACCTTTACAAATTTGTGTTCTACAGACAGGAATCCATTGGATTATGCAAAAACAAATGTTAATAATCCCGCTGCCTAAAGCCTAAAATTTTCACTCATTCAAATATTTTTTTTTGATTAAATTTTAAAAATACGAACACTCAAAATCTGTCTTTTGTTTCTGTTTATAATTTTAAAATAAATTTTTCAGACAAAAAGGCGTGTGGATTAAGGGAGACTTGGCTATTGTTTTTAGCACATCCCACGACAACCTGATACCTTTCTTTGTCACTGATATGTATTAATGTTCAATATATTTCTCCCCATACACACAATGGAATGATGATGCGTCCAAGGGTGGTCCATTGCTGAGATTTAAGGAAAAAAAAAACATTTACCAACAGAAATGTATGCAATTAAAATAAATTATCTTTTACATACTTTTTTTAAAATCATTGGATAAATCCCAGCAATGATCTCAGGCTCTCCAATGCTTGTGTGATCGATATGGGTTAAGTCTAATTTGAGCAACCGTAAAGATTCATGAGGGAGGTGGATCAAAATATGTTAATCTATAAAAGCTTTTTTTTTTTTTTTTGCCTCATCGTGCGAGATACAATGTGTATAGAACACAAATTCGCAAAGAATTTCTGAAAATACCAAAAAAATAAACAAGTTACGACCGATTATATGGTGTGTGTCGATCCAGAATCCAGAATAAGCCGTGCGTATGCGCGAATATTTTGAAATTATAAACAGAAACAAATGACAGATTCAGATCGACCGTATTTTAAACTCTGACTAAAAACAAAACTTCGAAAAAGAGTGGAAATTTTAGGATTTATGGGCCGGAGGAGGGTAAAAAATTTGTAGAAAAAAGATTTTTTTGTATATATTGTGTGAATTCCTGTATGTAGAAAATATTCACAAAACTTTCCTGAAACTTTCAGAATATAGAAAAGTTCTTTTTTTTTTATTATTTTGCTGTTACTTTTCTTGCGTTTCGTGGAATGGAAATTACGACTTTGCCAAATTACTTTTTATATCATCATCAAACAGCAAATATATTATTTTGTGTTTTTACATTTTTATTCCCATCCCCGACTTCCATTAGCTTTTTCTCTCCCATGATGTAGAGACCTCTACCTTACAACCTTTAATGTTATACGTGATTAATGCTAAAAACGTATCAAGAGTTATTAAGCGTCAGAATTAATCAATTTAGGTAAATCAGGGAGAAGGGTGTGTAAAGTAAACAGTGCACGAGTCATTTGAAGTCGGGTTCAGGCTAGCTACCCTGGGGGTAATTTGAAATCCATTTCAGATTACCGGGAAGTAACTTGAAGTCTTTACACCGATATCTTTCAAACAAAAGATATTCATTTAATCAATTCCAGAAACGAAATTATAATCTCGAATAAAACCAAGGAAACAATGTCGAAGTGTTTAAAGTATCTATACCCCCCCCCAGTCACCCAATTGTATTTCTTCACCACAAATTCCAACATAATCGTAATCTACACCATCTGAGACGTGTTAGTAGAAAATTTCATTTGAAAATATCAATTTTTCAGAAAGATACGAAAACAAATTGCTATTGAGTTGGGCACACATCTGTAGTTATACCAAGAAACAAACATTCGATAAATTATAATAAAGTCTTGATTTCTGAACATTTTAGTGGTTGGAATGTATCTGAGAATATTTCACAAACTAAAACATAAATCAAACTAACGGGTCAACGATGAAGAGTGTAGAAGGTAGCTTCCATAGCTAGAAATAGCAGCCAAATCACGAACAAATCATAGACATCTCACATCCATAACAGATAGGGGAGACACAAAAAAATCGATACGTTCAAAAACCGAACGTCTACAGAATTAAAAGATTAAATAATTTCATTGTTTATTACTTACGGAAATGTTTAATAAACGATACAGTTGTTATAATTGTGTTTGCGCGGCAGTTAATTGAAATAAGTTCGGTGAACGAATCTATGTTTAATGCGCATGCGCATCTTTCTTGTTACCTCCCTTTATCATTTCCTAGTAACGGGGACAACAATGGGGAAAATATCGATTACTGCTTTCCGCTGATTTTTATTATTGTTTTTCTGTTCATCATATTTTATTAAAAGGTAAGAAAATATTAAGAATTATGCAAAGAAATAAGGAAAATAAAAAGAAAAGAAACAACATCAATTTATCGCACGCTACGGAACCTACTGAAGCAAGCCAAATGGCTAGCTTCATTACCGTGGGCGATGGCGAGGCTAAGGCGTTGGAAAGGCCAAGCACCCTCACGGGCATCACCTGACGCCTCGGTTAGGCGTGCCGCCAACGAGGACAAAAACTTCGCTGTCAGCGGCCCAGCAACTCCAAACGCCTGAAACGCCACAGGCTTGAAGAAATGGTTCACTGACAGGTCCCGATACTTAAGGGTTTTGTTGCGTTCGGCTATGGAAGCAGTAACCCTCCTATTTACCGCAGCGTCCAGGATGTGGGAAGGAGAAAAAGTGTCACAGATTGTGGAATCCCAGATGTGACACCTACCTCTTACCCAGGGACAAAGGGTAAGACCATCTGGTCTCTTCCCATCACTTTTGGATAATCCCACTGACTCTAGAACTGAGGGAATATTAACCCAAGCCAGGGCCAGCTTAATAATCAAGAGATGATATTGCCTACCAGAGGGGAGCACGCGTAGATAGAGGAAAGAAATCAGGGACGAGAGAGACACGAGCACTTACGCAAGCCTAGACTCCCAAACCATTTGGGCTAAGCAGTCTGCTGGTGTGAAGCTGGATGGTCGAGGAGCCAGAGCTCGCATTTGTAGCTATTGACGCTAAGGCCCCTACGACCAAGTTCGTCAATCATCGACCTCGCATTTGCAAGAACCTTATCTGGAGCCCCCCCCCTCCCACTCCGTCAGGCATCAACAAGATACCAGACATTTAAGTCCAGGTCAGCTTCCATATTGGTAATATCGTCAATTCCCAATGCGAACATAGCAGGCCCAAGCTGTTGGACTCCAGAGACAGATGAGATGAGGTGGTCACCAAAGAGAGGTAGGAGTGTTCCCGATAGGCCTGCCAAGCGAAGTGATAGAGCTGTGGGGCATCCTCCCTTATTGCACGGAGGACGACATCCCGACTGATGGTATTGAAGACATTCCTGAAATCCAGTTTGAATATGACCTTTGGTGTCTCAGAAGGCAAGTGGCTGAAAGTTCTAGTGGCATAAGCAGCAGCCTCAGAACCTAGCTTTGTACCCAGGGGTTTGATACTGAGGACAGACACATTTTCGCTGTGAGCCGGCGCAGAGTACATCCAATTGCTATGGACTTTGTGAGACCAAATAGTTTATCTCCAAAGAAGAGGGGGCGAATGTAGGGAAGGACACTCGGACAAGAACACGTTGATGAACAATGTTAGGTTCTCCAAGGGCTCAAGACCGGCATCATGGGGTGACAGGGAGATACCATCGTTGAGATGCTGATGTCGCAAGCCATCAATCCCAGCACCAGAACCCGCAGAAAAGGATGCAATCGCCCTTCTGACGTTGTAGGAGATGAAAATAGGTTGTAACAAACCTGGTGGGTCGGGCCAGTGTAGGGGTCGGAGGATGTTTTTCCTTCAATCGATTGAGGGAATCCGTTGTGCACTGGGTGAGGGAGGAGAGAGAGGAGAAGAGGCGAACAGCCCCCTTAACATCAAATTAGCTGAATTTAGCAGTAACGTCCTTCCTCAATTCAGGTAATTGAACATTGTTCAGGGCTTTTCTGATCACCGACCTGAAATGAATAGTGGTTGGGGTGGACTGAAACAGTTCGAACTGCCGTTTTAGGGTAGATGTGAGGGATCCAGTATTCGTGTTCGTCACGTGCAGGAAAACCAGAGAGAACAGGAACAGTTTCTGCCAATACGAGGTGTTGTTGGACATGCAGACCTTCTTCAACATCTTGTAGAGAGCACGGGCGAAAGAAGTCCGAGCTCCTTTAGGGATCCGGTTGATGAGCTTCAACTTGGACAAGCCCTGGGAGGGGGCGGTAAATTCCCCAATGGGGATATGGACGTCAGATCAAAGTTCAGCCCTACTAAGTATGTCCGAGCTGAAGTGACATTGGTTTACAAGTCTAGTTTGAAAAACTTTCAGCTTGAACCTTGGTAATGCCAACGCAGCTCCTGTGATAACTTAAGACTACACAAGTGGCATTTGATGGTCTTCAAATAGCGACTTGTACAGGTGCAGAGAACACATCTTGGAGGTGAATTGACAACATCAGTGGGGCCAGCATTAGGATTAGAATTCAAATGGGGAGGGGGGATGGCGGTAGGGGAAGGTTGGCCATGGAGGTAGAGGGCGTAGCTGGGTAAACAGCATTAACTTCGGCGGTGGGGCTCAGCTGGAAGGGTGGTAGGAGGCGATGGCTGCAGGCTAGCGTTTACGGGAGTAGTGTGGTGAATAAAGGGATGACTAACTCCGGCCGTCTCTGACGATAGAAGTGGGCAAGATAAAGGGATAAGTGTTAACTCACCTCGAATGTAATGGAGGAGGTGGGTGGGGGTGGGTGGACGAAGGCCGGTACGATGTAACAAAATTAAGCCATGCAGGTCTCTTGGTCACTCGCCGCATGACCCTAAAACATTTTATTTTATTTTATTTTTCGCTCCCCCTTCAACCGACCACCAATGTTAAATCCAACCAGGCCATCGGGTGGCAGACGCGGGGAGGGGGGATAGGAAGTCGGCAGCGAATCAAAGCAGGAAAGTGAATTCTGTGTTTGTGAGAAAGTGTGAGTAAAATGTTGAATTGAATGGTGCGTGTGTGTGTGTGTTTGTGTGTGTGTGTGCGTGTGTGTACGTGTGTGTGTGTGTGTGCAAGCATACAAATAAAAACAGCATTAGTGCAGTAATAGAACAGTGTGTGGGAGGGGGGCATTAAAACACTGTAGATAAAAACTTTGAAACTGAGGAATTTTGAGATTAAAATGCAAAACACAAAAGCAAAAAGAATACAACAGTAAATGCAAAACAAAAAAGCAAAGGGTATCTTTTATCTTTTACTAGTTCCAGCCCAGGGCTGAGGTCATGCTGGTGCACCACCTATTAATGTGACTGAAAATAAAAGCAAATAGAACAATTTGTCCATGGAATTTATGTATGCACAATTGTGCTGCTGACATGCAAAGCAGATGCAAAAAAGAGAAAGATAAAAATGCATGTAATGTCTTTCTTAAAATATGAGTTGTTGTTTAAGGCAAGAGAAATACGATGTTTTGGTGTTCATGCTTTCTCGAATATATTAACAGGAGTTGGCAGAATTGTTGGGGGTGTTGTTCAAATTCCGCCGAAGTCAATTTTGCCCTTCAGTCCTCAGGTTCGATGAAATAAAAGTGTCAGTCAGGTCCGGTGGTCGATGATATCGACTAATCCGCTGCAGTCGAATCTCCCGTTTATCGTAATTTCGACATCCTATGTATTCTTTGAAAAAGTATTTAGCAGAGGTTAGTATATATATATATATATATGTGTGTGTGTGTGTGTGTGTATGTATGTATGTATGTATGTATGTATA
>JAOPUL010004100.1:1828208-1839048 GCA_027564515.1 Octopus rubescens
TTTGGTCGGCCCAAGGCTATAGTAGAAGACACTTGCCCAAGATGCCACGCAGTGGGATTGAACCCAGAACCATGTGGGAAGCAAGCTTCTTACCACACAGCCACCAATAAATAAACATGTACAGCTCTTGCTCACTGGTCAGGGTAATATAGGATGGTGTGTTGGAGTTACATGAGTTTGGAATCGTCCTCAACATCTTCTGTGTTGTTAGTATTATCATCACTAGTTGTTGGAGATGGTGGTAGATAGAGAATGTCTGGGTTAGAGTCATAGTCACTTATTGCCTCTGACATATGAGAGACAGAAGACCTGACAAAATGACTCTTGAAGGACTGCCAATGGTTCTACTTGCAGCAGTGTAAGTGAGGGTCCTGGGGCTGGTGCAAGAGAACCAGAAAACCTCCTGATAAAAGTAGTTAACCATTGATTGCTTACTCGATGCTTGTTCTTTATAAAGTTCTTTGTAGGGTGCAATGCAATCCAATCTAGAATAGCAGTCATCTTAAGTCTACTTCATGTAGGAGATCAGTCTATTTGCTCATTGTGCGATATATTCTTATTTCAGGTATCTCTTGCTAATAAAGGGCTGTTTCACTTGTGTGAAGAACTTGGCACAGTAATATCCCCCCTCGTTCATCACTTCACTAAATTCACCAGGAAAACTCCAAGTATATCAAATGATGAACAAGGTTCAAGGTGATGGAGGGGTGTCTATGATAAAATGGGTTAGATGGAATGTAGGGAAGAGAAGATGATGGCCAGAGATTGTGAAGGGTATATGGATGAATGGTGGAGGGGTGGTCAGTAATGAATATGAGTTAGATGGAAGGTAGGGAAGGGTGAGTACATGATGACTAGAGATTGTTCCGGTACATTTTAACTATCCTCTATGTCTTACGAAATTCTTTGTTTGTCTTTCATTTCAGATTATCATATGACATTGGCATCAAATAAATTTTGCCTCAGATACATCTGCCATATTTATCATCATTTAAAGACTAAAGGAAGATGCTGTACACAGAACATATATAACAATGTTTTGAAATTAATAGCAACATTTCTCTACATCACTATTTGAAACAATTACAATATGATTTTGCCTTCTTATTAAATTTGGATTACAGCAGAGTACAGTTTACATAATCTTCAGATAGCAGCAAAGAACACAGTTGTTGGAAATATAGAAGTAGAAATATAAATATTTGTTAAGAACCAAGCATATAAAAAAAAAAAGAGATAAACATCTGTATATTTTGGTGAAAGAAGCTTAATTATGGAAAATGAATTGTGTGAGGATAAAGTTGAATTTAAAATAAAATCTGAACAGATTGATTCTCATGATGATAGGCAGGAAGGAACAGGCAAAACATACCAGTGTGATATCTGTAAGAAGGTATTCTCTCAAAATGAACATTTAACTATACATAAACGCATTCATAAGGGTGATAAACCATATAACTGTGATATCTGTGGTAAATCATTCTCTCAAAATGGTGATTTAACTAAACACAAACATATTCATACAGGGGAGAAGCCATATCATTGTGATATCTGTGGTAAATCATTCTCTCAAAGAATTCACTTAGCTCCTCACAAACTCACTCATACTGGAGAAAAGCCATATCACTGTGATATCTGTAGTAAATCATTCTCTGAAAGAAGTCACTTAATTAGACACAACCGTATTCATACAGGTGAGAAGCCTTATCATTGTGATATCTGTGGTCATTCATTTTCTTGGAGACATGTCTTAACTACTCACAAATATATTCATACAAGTGAGAAACCATATCACTGTGAAATCTGTGGTAAATCATTCTCTCAAAGAAGTCACTTAGCTCCTCACAAACTCACTCATACTGGAGAAAAGCCATATAACTGTGATATCTGTAGTAAATCATTCTCTCAAAGAAGTCACTTAACTAGACACAACCGTATTCATACAGGAGAAAAGCCATATCATTGTGAAATCTGTGGTAAATCATTCACTCATAAAGAAAGCTTAACTACACACACACATACTCATACAAGAGAAAGGTTGTATCATTGCAGTATCTGTGATAAATCATTCTCTTATAAAACTAACTTTAATACACACAAATGTATTCATACAGAAAAGTAACTATCAATTCCAGAATTTAGTTTGTGCTAAATAAAATCTTCCCTATTTGTTAATCAAATTGTTTCATTTTTCTTATTGGTAAAATTATCAGGAATACAGATTTAGAATTGTGTTCATTGAAGCTTCATAAAGTGAATCTCCAACTGTTACAATGTGTCCCATTTACATTGCACATCCCACAGAGCATTCTCACATCATTTCTTTCCAGTCTTCTTAAGTCCTCTGCATTCAAGGCCCATGTTTCACTATTATACAGCATTGCAATTCTAACATAAGCATCTAACAATTTGCCCTTCACTCTAAGGGAAAAGCTCTTTGTTGTCGCCAGTGGTTGTGGCTCACTGACCTTTCTACATCCCATTCCTCCTCTGGCTAGGATACCTTCAGAGCAACCACTTTCCTTGCTGGTAACATCCCCTGGGTAACAGAAGCTATCAACTACTTCTAGTGAGCCATCCAGATATTTAAGAGAAATAATTTCTGGTTTACTCCAGTGCATCTATCACATATGAAACTCACCTTCTTGGATAGTCTGCCTGTAATTTCATTACATCTCTTACTCATGTAATTTCATTACATCTCTTACTCATAGCTTACATTGGGTACAGCATATAGAGTTAATAGCTAACCCTTTTTCTGCATATTGAACTAGGCCATTTCCCTACAGATACCATTTCCCTACAGATACCAGGGGCCTTTCTTCTTTCTTACTGACAAGAACTTTAGTCTTTGCTAAGTTAACCTTGAGGCTTTACAACTTAGGTTTCACTTCCATGCCTGGAATTTCCTCTCTGTAGATTCAGCTATGAGAACTAGCTCAGCATAAAAGAGATCCCATCAATATTAACTCCACTTGTGCCTATTGTAAAAAGGATTATTAGTCCCACAGATATATGTCCTTAAATAGCCTATTTCTCTAGTTTCATTCTTTTCCCTCTAGATACACAAGCTTTTCGAAAGAAAATGTCTTTTTTTCTATAACAAACAATATTTCATTTCCGTATTTCAAATAAGCCATGACGGTTTTTAGACATTTCTGAAAGAAAAGAAATTCTTGAGTACAGCCATTGACCATGCTCAAATGTGGAAAGTGTTTCAAAACTCTTAGATGATGTGAAAAGAGGCAAAATTTCAACAAATGGGTTTCCCAGAGTAAATGACACTTTTCATAGAGCACAATTATTCTACAAATTGAAGTGCAGCCAGTGTTCCATAGATCATGAACAAAGGGAAAATGCAGGCAAAAATATACAAACCATCAGCTTTGTATAATTCGTCATTCAACATATAGCACTATGCCTACATTTGAAAAATGCAGTTTGTCAGAAAATAAAATGAATCCAATGCAATCAAATAATTTCTCTTTCAAAAAAGGGTAAATCAATGTTTTAAAACAGTTTTTCATCTTTTTCCTGTATTTCAAATGTTGATAATCAAATTTCTTGAACTTTCAAGGTTCTTGTATTCTAATTTTTCAGCTGTTTTCATTTCAACCATCATGTGTTTTCAGCTTTGTATGCCTTCCACCTCTTTACACACAGAGGCTTGTATGCCTTCAAACAATAAACTTCAAAAGACAATAAGATGAATTCAATATGCTCAGTGACTGGCTGCATCAAAGACATTTTCTTGATGAGGAGGTTCCTTTTAGATTATGAAACATTTTATTGATGAACCATACCTGATTAGAAGACAGAGTTCTTGTATTCTAATCCTTCAGCTGTTTCAGTATTCTCAGTTTCAAGCTTTTGTATACTGATTTTTCAGCTATTTCCATTCCAACCATCACATGTTTTCTTCAGTTTTGTGTGACTTCCACCTCTCCATACATAGAGTCTTGTAATCCTTCAAAAAATACACTTCATCATAAAAATGACTTCAACATGCTCAGTGACTGGCTGCACCAAAGACATTAATGTGGAGGTTCCTCTAATGTCACAAAACATGGGGAACCATTCCTGATTAGGAGCAGTTGGCAGACTTTATGTATCCATGGAAACATGTAACATGGAGAAATTAGCATATATTTCACTTTGGGTGATGGAGGACACTTTGGAAACTGAGCCTAATGTATTTTATCAGTCATGTCCTTGTGGTTGTGTAGTTCACTTCCAAACCACATAGTTTTGGGTTCAGTCCCACTGCATGACACCTTAGGCAAATGTCTTCTACTATAATCCCTGGATACAACTAATCTATAATCCCCGAGTACAACCAATGCCCTGTGATTGGATTTCATAGATGGAAAACTGGTAAAAGCCCATAGCATTTATATACATGTGTGTGCATTCCTACCACTGCTTAATAGCCAATGTTTACATCCCCATAACCTCACAGTTCATTAAAAGAACTGAAAGAATACGTATCAGATTATAGGCCCAGACATGGCTGTGTGGTTAAGAAGTTTGTTTCACAACCAAGTGTTTTCAGGTTCTGTGCCACTGTATGGCACCTTGGGGAAGCATCTTCTTCCTTAGGCCCAAGCTAACCAATGCCTTGTAAGTGATGTCTTTTAACATTAAAGTTATTCACGTTGCCATATTGCATTGCCAATCCACCCAACAGAATTTTCTGCCATATTCCTATAAGCCTGATTTCTTATTTCGTCTGTGCGAGAAATGTGAAAATATATCATTGATGCGAGATTACTCTGCCTCGCTCGCTGTATGAAAAAAAAAATTTGCTCCCTCACCGCCACCAATATGAAGGTGGTTCGTGTGCATACATGTTGGCCACCACTCTATATATGTATATCTGTTATCTTCTACCAATAGCCTGATCTATAGGCCTCATCTATGTCTCGTCCGTCTCTGCTCTATATGTCCGTCTGTCTACCAATCGCCTGTGTGGTGCCGCATATAAGCACTCATGACTGTGCCACGTAAAAGCACCAACGTTGCGAGTCCGGTGCAGGTGGCATCTTAAAAGCCCCCAGCATACAGTATAATGTGGTTGGCATTAGGAAGGGCATCTAGCCGTAGAAACAAATCAGAATAGAACATGGTGTAGCCCCCGGCTTGCCAGCTCTGGTCAAACTGTCCAACCCATGCTTGCATAGAAAATGGACGTTAAAGGAGGAAGAGGATGATGATGATACACTGACATAAATGAAAAAAAGAGAGAAAGACATTCCTTGTAACATTCGGAGATTCACTTTGTGAAGTCTTCATAGCACACAATTCTATATCTGTATTCCTGATATTTCTACCAAGAAGAAAAATGAAACAATTTGATTGACAAATATGGAGGACTTTATTAACGACAGCCTAACTTTTGGAATTCATACAGTTACTTTTCTGTATGAGTACATATGTGTTTAGTAAAGCTAGTTTTATAAGAGAATGATTTACAACAGATAGCACAATGATATGGTTTTCTACTGTATGAATACAGTTGTGTTTAGTTAAGCTAGTTTTATAAGAGAATGATTTACCACAAATATCACAAAGATAAGGCTTTTCTCCTGTATGAATATGTTTGTATGTAGATAAACTTTCTTTATGAATGAATGATTTAACACAGAAAGCACAACGACATGGCTTTTCTCCTGTTTGAATACAGTTGTGTGTAGTTCTTTCTTTATCAGTGAATGATTTACCACAGATATCACAGTGATATAGCTTTAATCCTGTATGAATACGTATGTGTTTAGTTAAGTCACCATCTTTTGAAAATGATTTACTACAGATATCACAGTGATATCATTTCTCTCCTGTATAAATATTTTGTATTTAGTGAAGTGCTGCTTTTGAGAGAATAATTTACCACACATTTCACAATGATATGGTTTATCTCCTGTATGAATACATGTATGTATAGTTAAGTTATTTTGTTAAGAGAAAGATTTACCACAGATTTCACAATGATATGGTTTCTCACCTGTATGAATATATTCGTGAGTAGTTAAGACATGTCTCTGAGAGAATGATTTACCACAGATGTCACAGTGATATGGTCTATCCCCTGTATGAATGAGTTTGTGTCTAATGAGGTGACTTTTTATTTAAAAAATATTTTCTTAATGATACCACATTGGTATGATGTTTTAACTGTTCCTTTCTTCCTACCATCAGGAGAATAAAATCTTTTTGATTTTCTTTTAAATTCAACTTTTGTTCCCACACAATTTATTTTCCACAATTAGGCTTCTCTGAACACAATACAGAGATGTTTATCTCTTTTTATTTTTATAATTGATTTCAAACAAATATTTATGTTTGCACTCCTACATTTTATCAACTGTGTTCATTGTTGCTATCTGAAAATTCTGCAAACACCTTTGTAATCCAAGTTTAATAAGAAGACAACATCATCTTGAAATCATTCCAAACAGTGAAATTGAGAAATGTTGCTATTTATCTCAAAACGATGTTATATATATTCCTTTATTCTTTAACTGATGATAAAAACTGCTAATGTATCTGATGTAAAAAATTATTTGATGCCAATGTTATCTGATGTTCTGAAATCACAGGAAGAAAAAAAAAGGAATTTTGTAAGACATAGAGGATACTTAAAAAGTAGCAGAACAATCTCTAGTCATCATGTACTCATCCACTTTCCTCTCCCCTACCTTCCATCTAACTCATATTTATTATTGATCACCCCTCCACCATTGTCTAATTCACCCTTATACCCTTCACAATCACTGACCATCATCTTCTCTCCCTTACATTCCATCTAACCCATTTTTTCAGACACCCCTCTCCCACATTGACCCTTTTTCATCTTTCAGTATACTTGGAGTTTTCCAGGCGAATTTATTAAAGTGAAAAACGAGGGTGACTACTAGAGAGGGGAGGGGTAATAGTGCCTAGACAGATAGAAAAAGTAAGATCTTTTGTATCGCGTGTTGACAAGCATACTTGAAGTGAGAAAGAGAGATGCTCCCTGACCAGAGGCCGAACAGCCAAAGTCAAAGAACTGATTTTTGGTTGCGTATTATATTTTCTCTGAATAAATTAGATTAGGCTAGACAAAAGGTTTTTACCCTCCCATCAGCCCTGAACCCTATTTCACTCGAAAACGTTATAGATCATAGTTAACTCACATAAATTTCCAAGTGCAAAAGGCAAGAACCTGTAGGAAAAGGTGGATTCGGTTTAGAAATTTGGAAGTTATTCGTTAGATATGTTATTAAATTTTACTCTAAAATATTATTCCTGCCATGAAACAATATCACCATGTGTGTTTTATTGGTGCTATTTCATTTGGTTAGGGAAGAACGTCGGGTCTCGGAACAAAAACTATTTTCCCCGTGTCTTCTATTATTCGTTTGTCACTGATTCATATAGCACAATGTTTTGAGGAACCAAATGCCCCTGAAAAACAAGGATAGACGTAGAAGTATTTATTTATAGGCAATCCATCGTATTTGGTCTCAAAATTGTCATTATGTTCGTTAGTTTCCGTAGAAAAAAATGTTATTTATTTACTTTTGGTTTCATGACGTGTCAAAGGCGACATTTGCTTTGAAGTTGGAAAGTAAAAGTGTAAAGAGAAGGATGCGCGCGCATATATGTACGAGTCTATAAATGATAATGTGTGTACGTGTGTGTGTGTGTGTGTATTTATGTATGTACGTGTATATAGAATATAATGGTTGTACATGTGTGTATTTATGTACGTGCGTGTATATGAATGATAATGGGCGTAAGTGTGTGTGCATGTGGTGCGTGTATTTACTTATGTACATGTGTATTTGTGAGCGTATGTAAGTGAATACAAATACATAAAGCTGAACACACACACACGTACATCCATTAGCTTTCATATACACGCACATACATAGACACACACATGTACGACCATTATTTTTCATATAGACGTACATAAATACACACACGCACGTACACCCATTATCATTTATAGAGAGAGAGATGGATACAGGGAGGACAGAGAGAGAGAAATGGATAGAGTGTGAGAGAGACAGAGAGAATCGATAAATAGAGAGGGAGACAGATTTAGAGACAAAGAAAGAAAGGGTAAAGTATATATATAGAGTAGTGAGAGAGAGACAGTGAGAGAGAGACAGAGAGAGAGAGAGAGTTCCGACCTCGCTTCATTTTTCTGCCTGCTGTTATGTAAAGGCTGTATTGCAGAACGATACAATTTATCGACCGGTTTGCTGCTGCTTACAGTGTATATTTCATTTTTCGTCCAGCATCGCCCCGTGCTCTCAATCGTCACAAACATCAACCCTCTATAGTCGTTTAGACCCCCTTGGGGTGTGACGGTCCCCGTGAGCGTAGTTGTTCCCCTGCCACCGACTTGTAAATGTTACGGATTGGACCTCGTTACGATATCGACCCCGTATTTAATTTTTCTGCTGGCTTTCCATTTCATTGTAGTTAAAATTGAGTGGATGGAAACTGTATCGAAGCTTCTCAGGTTGATTGTACTTGCAAAATGAACAACAAAAGCCTGGATTTTGAGTGATTGAAATTAGGCTCATGTACTTGCTCATCCCTTTTTTCTTCACTCTTTCACTCTGTAATCCCTAATCTACAAACTTCTGCTAAATCCACTTCCTTTCTTTCATTAATCCTGTGGATTTTGTGATAACAACATTTCTGTGAAGAATATCACATTGGATTATTACAAACAGAATGGAAGAGATATGCGAAAAGGTAGCCTCTACTGCAGTGGGAGATCTTTGTAATATTGTTCCTTCAAAAAAAGTCTACGATAAGCTCCACGAGTAACACTTTTTAATACTGGAAGATAAAATGTGTGGAAGATAATGAAATAAAATGTGTTGAAGATAATTAAAACTAAAATAAAATTTAAATGCAGGGGCTGAGTCTTTCAAAAGACGTGGAAATTTTCTCTGCCAAATCATTTAGCTTTGCACAACTTTTGCCTGAGTCTGGTATTTATTTTATCACTTCCTTTGCTGAACTGCAAGATTATGGGGTGTAAACAAAGCAACACTGGTTGTCAAGTAGTGCGAGGGTCACACATTCCACTTAGGGCAAAACTGAATTTCAAAATAAGAACTTTGTCAGAAAATTAAACAAATCCAAGACATTCAAATAAAGTCCCTTTTGGAACTGTTTGATACCACCTCGTATGTATGTATATATATTCTTTTGCTCGTTTCAGCCCATATGCCGTGGCCATGCTGGAGCACCGTCAGTATTATCTTTTCAATAGCCATCTTCGCGTGGTTGGCTTTTGGTGAGGGAGGGAGTTTGTTACTGCTGCCCTCTTTGGAGTTTCTTCCTGCGATGTAGGTTCATTTGGGATCTTGGATGCCTGCAGAAGGTCAAGGTGTTTCCTGAAAACGTCTACTCACTCACCCCTACTCTATGTAGATCTGTCAGATTTTTTCGGCAAGATATTAAAAAAGCTGAGGACTTTTGAATCCCAAACTATAGCAGTACCTTGTGCTCGTCCGGTCCTGTTCGATGTATTTCGTTAGCTTTCGTATATTGTCAAATATACTCAAACATCTGATTCATTTAACAGGCAACCCACAGAGATTGACAGCTGAAAAAGTGGCAACGCAAAACTCAGAGCACTGGGATATTTGAGATATTCAGTAAAATTTGATATTGTAATATACATAAAGAGATCATATATATTTATTAATACACACATACACACACGTGTGAGGCTCCGATGAAGCTATAAAATGTTAAGCAACCATTCAACTATGAGTACACTGCATCCAATAGCAGAAACAGCTGTAAGCTAATGAAGTTCATAAGATAATTTTTAATTCCTTTGACGTCTCATTTTCATATATACACATATATATATAAATATACATATATGTTTTATATATATATATATATATGTATATACATGTTTTATATATATATATATATGTACATACATGTTTTATATATATATATATGTACATACATGTTTTATATATATATATGTACATACATGTTTTATATATATATATATATGTACATACATGTTATATATATATATATATATATATATATATATGTACATACATGTTATATAATATATATATATATATATATTATACATGCACACAAGCACGTATGTAAACTCATGCACACACAAATCCCCACCTACGCATTACAAGTACTGGTGGCCACCAATCTGTGACAAGTCAGAGGTCATTTAACTGATCAGAAGTCAATGGTAACTGAACTGGTCAGAGGTCAGTTGTCACTCAACAGCTGGTCTGAGACCTATAAAGTCGGTAACCGAGTTTGTTTGGTGGCTGTATGTAGCAAGGCCGGTCAACATTTCTGCAGTGGTCAGTCAGTCAGTGGCCGAGAAATGAGCAACAACATTTTTGCCTGTCAACACCGGCCGGAAGGGCTAGAATCTGGTCAGTGGAAAATCTCACCAATGTCCCACACATACATACACTCACAAAAGAAAAACTGGTTTAAAAAAAATCGATGTCCAGCTTTAAACTTATCCCCCCCCCCATCAACAAGATCAATTAACAATCAATATGACAGAGAGTGAGAGAGAGACTCCTGCCCCATTACCCACCTCCCACTCCAGTGAATAAGGTTTTTATTTTTATTTCATTTCATTCAGGCTCGTCACAAAAAAGTTGTCTTGTCTGAATATCCAAACGTCCCTCCCCCAGAGCCCCGGCCACAC
Organism: Octopus rubescens; assembly: GCA_027564515.1. NCBI lineage: Eukaryota > Metazoa > Mollusca > Cephalopoda > Octopoda > Octopodidae > Octopus > Octopus rubescens. Next base: position 1,838,932 of record JAOPUL010004100.1, read on the forward strand.
CAGAAAGTAGGGGACCATCGCTCACCACCAATACCATCACTACCCTATTTCCCTTGAACAGGGACCCCAGCAAGATTGTTCATGCCTCCTTGAAGCTTCTGTTTGGCAACGTCTAGT
>JAOPUL010004100.1:1858063-1870258 GCA_027564515.1 Octopus rubescens
CACTCACAAGGCTTTGGTCGGCCCGAGGCTATAGTAGAAGACACTTGCCCAAGATGCCACGCAGTGGGATTAAACCCAGAACCATGTGGTTGGGAAGCAAGCTTCTTACCACACAGCCACGCCGCGCCTATATTTGATAATATTTATTTAAGCCATTCTCTCCCAAAGTAGCACAAGCCATGAACAACTTTCCTCCACTATTCTCGACTCTGGGCTGTGTTTTCCTCTCCCAGGTCTCATTGGTTTTGAATTGTCTTCAATTCTTCAGTAACCTTTCTATTTTTCAAGGTAGGGGTGTCAACTCTACACAAACCCACCTCTTGGTATGAGGTGGTTAATATGAATCTGGCCACTACTCTTTTGACCTGTCTTCCATGGAAGGACCTAACAGGAGCTTGCATTTTGCTGTCATAGCTCTCACAGTCATTGAGACAGCCAAGCCACAAGGGTTGGACCTTCTTCTGGTGGATATTTGATAATGTAGACCTGAATATACTATGCCTATGTGAAGGTTATGTTTGGAATGCCTTTAAAAATCATAAATCTAGGCATATCAGTGATTATTAGTGTTTCTGGAGAGAGAGGAGAATGTTATCATCATCTATTCTCTAGTTTAATGTATATAATGTTATGCAATCTGAAAGTGTAGCTGTAGTCTACAAATACTATGGGGTACCCATGTAAGAAAGGGTCTCTACATGAATATAATGAATAATCAATAGTTTTCCTGAGGGAAATTAAGACACCCAAAACAAGCTGAAATTTGATCAACATAAACAAGCAGAGTACAGGTGTATAAGTAACTAGGAACTCAATTGCTAATGAATAGATTTCTTTGTTGTTTTCAAAATAGTATTGTTTTTAATTGTTAGGTCAAGAATGATTTCACTGTGTTTATTTTTGAACCAAACAATAACAAATAATCAATGCAAATAACCAATGTTTCAAATTTCTGGCACAAGGGCAGCAATTTTATGGGGTGGGGGTTGGTCAATTACATTGACCCCACCCCCTAGTTCCTAGTATTCACTGTTCCTGCCCATCTGCCACACACAAAGACTATTTTGTCTGTTAACCATCCTGTGTTTCCACAACATCTTATCTCTCCATTGCTTGCACTGGATACACCATATGGAATTTCAACCTACACCTTTCTGACACATCGAGCAGGGCCATTTCCCTGAAAGGATTAGTAATTTGTCTGCTTTCCTGCTTACTAGGACTTTAATCTTTGCTTAGATAATGCTAAGGCGCCTTGATTCAAGGTTTTCCTTCCACACCTGAAGTTTCTTCTCCAATTCTACTATAGATTTAGCTATAAGAACAAGGTCATCAGTATAAAGGAGCTTCTACGGGCAATCAGTCTGGAATTCCTGTTATAGCCTGCAGGACTTTGATAATTAAGAGAAGGGCTGAGAAATGAATCCTGGTGAATTCTACGTCTTCTTTCTTCCAGTCTCTTTTTGAATGCTTCGTTCGAATTCTCTTGTAATTTCTTAATTCTCTGCTTGATGGTTATTAGTCTTATCTGCAAACTAAATTCGTGTACATGGCTTAGATGGCTCTCACCAACCATTCGTCTACCCCTAGCTTCCACAGTAACAGCCAGATATAAGACCAAGGGTCGCTGTCAAGTAATTTCTCCATGCCAACATATGCACAATACAAAAAAAAACAACAAAAAAAACAAAAGAGCTAATAAAAATTAACTCAGAGTAAGCAAGAATTTGGACAATAAAAACTAATAAAGTTATATTAAATACCATACAAGATAAATTTATCATTTATTGAAACTATCAATGACAACCTGAATTTTCACACTGATACAGTTACTGTAGTATATGAATACCTACATGTTTTGTTAAGTGAATCCTTTGAGAGAATGATTTGTCACAGATGTCACACTGATATGATTTCTCTCCTGTATGAATACATTCATGAGTAGTCAACTGACTTTTTTGAGAGAAAGATTTACCACAGATATCACACTTATATGGCTTTTCTCCTGTATGAATACATATGTGTGTAGTTAACTGAGTTGTTTTAGAGAATGCTTTACCACAGATATCACAATGATATGGCTTCTCTCTTGTATGAATACGTTTATGTACAGCTAAGTGATCATTTCGGGAGAATGATTTACCACAGATATCACACTGATATGGTTTCTCACCTGTGTGAATATAATTGTGTCTAGTTAAGTCATTACCTTGAGCGAATGATTTACCACAGATATCACAGTGATATGGTTTTTTTCCTGTGTGAATATGTTTGTGTTTAGTTAAATCACCACCTTGAGAGAATGATTTACCACAAGTATCACAGTGATATGGTTTCTCTCCTGTATGACTGCGTTTGTGTTTAGCTAAGATACCTTTTACAGCAAATGATTTATCACAGATATCACAGTGATATGGCTTCTCTCCTGAGTGAATATGTTTATGTACAGCTAAGAGATCATTTCGAGAAAATGATTTACCACAGATATCACAGTGGTAAGGTTTTTCTCCTGTATGAATATATATGTGTTTAGTTAAATCACCACTTTGAGAGAATGATTTACCACAGATATCACAGTGATATGGTTTTTCTCCTGTATGAATATATTTGTGTTTAGTTAAATTACCACTTTGAGAGAATGATTTACCACAGATGTCACAAGGATATGGTTTCTCTCCTGTGTGAATACGTTTGTGTATAGCCATGTTATTTACATAAGAAAATGATTTACCACAGATATCACAGTGATATGGGTTCTCTCCTGTGTGAATATGTTTATGTACAGCTAAGAGATCATTTCGAGAGAATGATTTACCACAGATATCACAGTGATATGGTTTTTCTCCTGTATGAAGATACTTGTGTTTAGTTAAATCACCACTTTGAGAGAATGATTTACCACAAATGTCACAGTGATATGGCTTTTCTCCTGTATGAATATATTTGTGTTTAGTTAAATCACTACTTCCAGAGAATGATTTACCGCAGATATCACAACGATATGGTTTCTCTCCTGTGTGAATACGTTTGTGTTTAGTCAAGGTACCTCTTATAGAGAAGGATTTACCACAGATATCACAGGGGTATGGTTTCTCTCCAGTATGAATGCGTTTGTGTTCAGTTAAGACACTACTTACAGAGAATGATTTACCACAGATATCACAATGATATGGTTTCTCTCCTGTGTGTATACGCTTATGTGTCATCAAGTTAGAATTTTTAGAGAACGATTTCCCACAGATATCACATTGATGTTGTTTCTCTCCTGCATGAATACATTCATGTGCCGTTAAGTGACCAGTTTCAGAGAATAATTTCCCACAAATATCACAGTGGTATGATGTTTTTCCTTTCTCTTTATCCATGTCACTAGGAAAATCAATACTTTTAAACTGTGTTTTAAATTTAAGCTTATTCACACACAATTCATTTTCCATTATTTTTCTTTTCCCACCACAATATAGAGATGTTCATCTTTTCATTTACATATTATATTCCTAATAAATATTTCTGCTACTGTGAAGAGGGTTGCAAACTCCCTTTTAAATCTGTGCAAGTTTAATTCAAATGCAAAACCAACTTGCTCACATTCCAGACAGTCAAAAAAAGAATTATTGTTATAAATCTCAGTTCAGAATAAAATATTAGCCTGTAATTTGCCACAGATTTATAAAAGGAGAGTTACTTCTGTTCTGTGTAGGGTTTCCCTTTTGAGTTTTTAAAAGATCATAAATACTGATGATGTATTTGATGTATACAACTATTTGTTGTTCCAATGTCATTTGTTATTCTGAAATAGAGAAACAACAGTATAAGATACAGGGGATACTTAAAGTAAAACAGTGGAATAAATATTTACCTGAACAATAGAACTGTTTCCCTCCATTTTCAAGATGTATATTATAATAGTGTAGATAAATAAATATGTATCAGTACAGGCGTGGGTTGATGATGGTTAAGAAGCATGCTTTCCAACCAGGTTATCTGAAGTTCAATTCCACTGAGGCGCCTTGGGCAAGTGTCTTCTATATCCCTAGGTCAACCAAAGCCTTGTGAATGGATTTGATAGATGTTATGTGTGTGGAAGCCTATCATATGTACATATATGAATGTGTCTGTGTGTGTGCATGTTTGAGTGTACTCTTGCCTTGACATCATGTGATAGTTTTAATGAGCATCATCATCATCATATAAAGTGATGTTATTCATTTCCAGTCTCCTCTGAAAAACATATCTGCCCATTGGAATTATTATCATGCTTGGAAACTGGTGACGGTTAGCAACAGGGAGGGCATCTGAACGTAGAAAATCTGCCTCAACAAATTTCATCAGACCCATTGCAAGCATAGAAAGGTGGACATTAAATGATGATAAGATAGTAATATAGAAAAAAATAATTATATGTATTTAAATATAGAAGATGAATATGATTATTTTTCTATGACTTCATCTTTCATGCTAAACAGATTATTCTTTCAGTAAATTACAGACACAGACATGTCTGGTTAAAAAGCTAGTTTTGCAACCAAGTGGTTTTATGTTCAATCCCACTGCTCAGTACCTTAGGGAAGTGTTTCCCACTACAGCTCCAGACTGGCCAACGTCTAGACAGAAACTATGTGGAAACCCGTCCTTTCTCAATATATATATATATATATATATATATATATATATACACACACACACTTATACGTCTGTGTCTGTCTTCCCCCCACCCACCGCACAACAATCCGGTGTTGGATTGTTTACGTCCCTATAAGTTAGCAGTTCAGTAAAAAGCCCTGATAGAACATGCACTGAAACAAGTAAAAGATGTGTGTGAGTGTTTGCATTTATTTCCTCTCCCACAGCTCGACAACCGGTGTTTGATTGTTTACATCCCAGTAACATGAGCAGTTCAGCAAATGACACTGATAGATTACGATTATGGATGAATTTGATGTGAAAACAGAATTTGGGGGTGCGGTCAGATAATTCACAAACCTCGAATTTGTTTCCTTATACGTTTTCATGAAGTGTGTGATTATCACCACTCTTATTCCCCCCCCACCACCACCACCACCACTACACACACACATCAAATTCCAATAAAATCCTAATGTACACCATCTGAAAGGTATTTGTTGAGTATTTTTATTTAATATTTACAGCATTTCTTTCACTTAGGGTAAACCGTTCGCTACCTTACAAAAAACTATTTCAGCTACGCAAATGACCTTCTCTAAATGCATTAAACTATAACATATTCAGAATACTATTTCAGAAAATTATCACCCGTTCTCTTTGAGCGTATGAGAAATTCTCCAGAATTACATTTGGAAAAAATAAAGACTCATACACAGCTATATCCATCCTTACACATTAGAAATGCAACGAAAATTTTAAATATCTAGGTCAAATGAAAGAAGATCATCGAAAAATGGCACATGGTATGAAAATTAACGAAACTCGACTAAATTAAAAAACTCAACATAAAATATTGTCTATAGCCTCTTCACAATCTGCTGAAGTGGCTCTCTTCCCAATATATTTACGCACCATGCAGTTAAAGAGAAGAAATTATTGAAATTAGTCGTTACTCATTTTACCCCATTTTAGACATTTTTATTTTTTTGAAAATTGAAAATTATCAAATTAGACATTAGTATAGTATGAGAAAACATCGAGTTGGAATCCATCAGAAAAGAATACTGATTGTTAAATACCAAAAATTATCCAGATATTTTATTAGCAACCTCAATTACAATCGCGTCAATATTGAGGAAAATTTTCTTGAAAGAAATGTACCCGTCACCTGACTATGTTTCAAACTCTCTCAACTTCAACAACTATGCTGATCAATTTTTTACTAATAAAGATGATGCAACAGTACAAAATGATGTTGCAATATTTGCAATTTAATAATTTCAAACAAATAGGGAAAAAATGACGAAAAATTAGAAATTACCCATTTTACCCCGGTTATTAATTATGCCCCCCTCCCCCAATCATTGATGTGGTAGAGAATAGAATTAATATCAATGTCTGACTAGCAACATCAAAACGTTTTACATTATCCATGTCCAACTACTTTTACTAAAATATCTGTATTATTATATCTTACCTGTTATGCTACATAAATCTGTGTTTATAGTGAAATATCTTCAAATACACCAAACATCAGTTTCAATGTCATGAAGGAAATGGAAATGAAATGTCATATGCTGATGACCTTGTTTTTATAGCTGAAACTGTAATAGATTTCAGGTGTGAAAGCAAAATATGCAATATATGTCACTGAACAACCAGATGTTATACACCACTGGTCACAATGCACTTCCATACACTGTTGTAGATTTTGAATGGTGCCAATCCATTGCAGGGTTGATCATTTTACATCTGATTGAACTGAAGCAACATGAAATGATGTATTTTGCTCAAATACACAATGTATTGTTAGTCTTGGAATTGAAACCATGAGTGCATCACCATCTTACATGTTATGTTGTTAAATTTCAGTCTTCCATGGAAAGCAAGTTTGGCTATGGGGAAATATTACCTTACATGGAAACAGGAATGGCATCCAGCCACAGTAAATCTGCCTCAACACATTCAATCTGACCTATGCAAGCATGGAAAGGGGACGTTAAATGATGATGATGATAACATTGCAGTTACAAAGGATTTAGGATTACACCAACACTTGTACAATTAACATTCAGCTCAACCATTGAATCATGAAGGAATTATGATATAAATAAATAAAATGATATCCAACATCAAAACAAAACAGGAGTCACTTATAAAATTTATTTTTTATTATATTATAAATTACATAACCATTATAGCATGCTAGATGGTAATATTAAAAATATCACAATGGTACGTTGTCTCACCAATGTAGATATAGTCATGGTTATATATAATACAAGGTTGGGAGGTTATTATTACATGCTATTATATCTTCTTTCCTGTGTGAAAACATTTCTTGTTATATTAGCTATTTATTTATACCAGGAACTTTAATGGTTATAGTAATTACAGTAACACATACTATATAATTTTTGTTGATCAAATATATATTTCTTCCTTCTGTTGCATGTAATGGATTCGTATTCAAACAGGCTGCTGATTGTAACACCAGTGACTCTTCGATCAGTTTTCCTATATCAGTAGCCAAAGATTTTGTCTTAGCTAGGGGTTGGCAGTGTAAAGATATGACAGGTTGGAGACAAAACCCAACGAGGCAAAAATTTGCATCTAGTATCCCCACCGCTGCGGATGGATAATTTTCATCAGTTACTGATATACATGCATCACAAAAGTAAATAGGACAACATCAGTTTTGAACAATATATTTCTAGAAATAAAATAATGCCATCTGATGCATTTAAAGAACTTAGTATTTAGTAGACATATCTCATTCAGTATTAAATGCTGTTTGGCATTAGATTAACCCTTTAGCTTTCAGATTACTATGTCAAACATAATGCTTATGTACACATCGTTTTGAATTAATCATGCATGATCTTGTAGCTTTCAGATTTTGCTGGTGTAATTGTTTATTTTCGAATGATGTTTTAGGGTAGATGTGAGATGCAGTTTGAACATAAAACAGGTAGAATATTTGAGCTGAATATGGCTGCTTTAAATGCTAAAGTGTCTGCACTAATAAAATGGTATAATGACAGGTATGTATTCACTTTTGTGATGTCTATGAATACTGTTTTTAAACACAGTACATGTGTAAGAGATATTATTTCCAGATGAACTGCAGAAAATTTTCTTTATCAAAATGTATTTATATTGTGATACATAAATGGCTATTTGTTTCTTCTGTTCCTTGTTATTATACGGAGTAATTCTATGAGTATTGTCTATTATTAGTATTTATAAGAATTACTACATATACCAACAAGAAAAGGAATGTTGACATCAAAATAGTTACTCTTGTGTATGAATACCTACATGAGTAGTTAGGTTCCTTTTATGAGAGAATGATTTCCCACAGATATCACAGCAATATGGACTCTCACCTGTATGGATACGTTTGTGAGTTGTTAAGGTACTGTTTTCAGAGAAAGATTTACCACAGATATCACAATTATATGGTTTCTCTCCTGTGTGAATACGTTTGTGTGTAGTTAAATTATATAATTGAGAGAATGATTTACCACATATATCACAGAGATATGGTGTCTCACCTGCATGAATACGTTTGTGTTTGGTTAAATTATGATTATGAGAGAATGATCTACCACATATATCACATTGGTATGGCCTCTCCCCTGTATGAATACGTTTGTGTGCTGTTAAGTCACTACTTCTAAAGAATGATTTACTGCAGACATCACAGTGATGTGCTTTCTCACCTGTATGAATACGTTTGTGTTCAGCTAAGTGAGGTCTTTGGGAGAATGATTTACCACAGATATCACAGCGATATGGCTTCTCTCCTGTATGAATACGTTTGTGAATAGTCAAGGTACCTTTTTCAGAGAAGGATTTACCACAAATATCACAGTGATATGGTTTCTCACCTGTATGAATACGCTTGTGTATAGTTAAGGTATTTCCGTGAGAGAATGATTTACCACAAATATCACAGTGAAATGGCTTTTCACCTGTATGAGTGCGTACATGAATAGTTAAGTCACTACTTTCAGAACAAGATTTACCACAGATATCACACTGATATGGATTCTCTCCTGTATGAAGGCGTTTATGTTTAGTTAGGTAACTAGTTTCAGAGAATGATTTACCACAGATATCACAATGATATGGCTTCTCTCCTGTATGAGTACGTTTATGTGTAGTTAGATGGCATTTTTGAGATAATGATTTACCACAGATATCACAAGTGAAGGACGTTTTTCCTCTTTCTTTCCTGCTATCACTAGGAACATCAATTCTTGTAGATCGAGCTTTGAATTTAATCTTCTCCTCACATAATTCCTTTTCCATAATTTATCTTCTTTTTGTTTCTATTAATTCCAAACAAATACTTCTGCTATTTTCCTATCAACTGCAATTTTTGCGGGTATCTTAAGATGCTGCGAACTCCTTGAAATCCAAGTTCAATCAGAACAATCATTGTGTACACGTTCCAGATAAGGAGGTAGATAAAATTACTACTAATCTCAGTTTACAAATAATATTAAATGAGTTAGATATATCTATTATGCATAACATCTTCCTTTAATCTTTAAAAGTTGATAAATATTGATGATTCTTTGATGCCAATGTCATCTGATAATCTGAAATAATAAACAAGAGTATAAGATATAGAAGACACTTAAAATATAGTGATACAACTGGGCAAATTAGACTAGATTTTTTTAATAAAGATAAACTATACAGAAATAAGCATCTATCTGAACAATTGAAGATGATCAGAGGCTTGAGGTGTTTTGGATTGCAAGACAGTGTGTCAGAGAAAATCGTAATGTTGTAGGAGAGAAGTTTGCTCGCATGGATGATGGTTATCTTGCAGTTAACGATTCTGTAAAGAAAGAGGCTTGGAAGTGCCAGTATGAAAGACTGCTAGATGTAGAGAATGCATAGGAGAAGGAGAATCAGCCTAACGGGGATCCAACAGAGGGACCAGCTATCTGAATCAACAGTAGCCTGGAAGACAATGCAATTAAGGGATATGAAGACAGGGAAAGTCCCTGGCCTATCAGGAATAATAACTGAGATACTTAAAATACGTGGTAAAGTGGGATGTGGTCTAGTCACTTGTATATTAATCAGGTTGTCCACAAGGGAGTCATACCCAATGACTGGTGTAGCAGCATTATAGTCAACTGCCAGACAGGTAAAGTAGTAGTAGTTTCAGTTACCTAGTCCACCAAGTTAGCAGTGGAGGAGGTTACTCTGAGATGTAGTTACTAGAATAAGAACGGATTGGGAACAGTTCAGAGAGCTACTACCTTTATTGGTAACAAGAGGCCTCTCCCTCAGAGTGAAAGGCAGATTGTATGATGCCTGTGTACGAACAGCCATGCTACATGGCAGTGAACCACGGGTTAAGACTGAAGAGGACATGCAAAGGCTTGAAAGAAATGAAGCCTGCATGCTCTGCTGGACGGGCAGTGTCAGTGTCTGTACAATAGTGTAAGTGATTTGAGAGCAAAATTGGGTATACGAGGCAGCAGATGTAGTATGCAAGAGTGAAGACTACACTGGTATGGTGATGTGATGCATATGGATGAAGACCATCATTAAGTACCAAACTGTAATTGTAGAGGGAACGTGTTGAAGGGGTAGACCCAAGAAGATATGAGACGAGGAGTTGAGAAAGGACCCTCAGATTTTGGGCCTCTCAGAAGATACGTCATGCTAAGTAAAATCCTGGCTGCCCATACATACAGGCATGACCTCTACGTCCCTTCTCTCAGCTGAGAGGTCGTAGTCTTACGTGCTTGTGGGTGGTGGTGCACATAAAAGCACCCATGCCAGTGACATACAATAGAGCCTGTGCAAATGACACATAAATGCTCGTGCTGGTGCGACATAGAAGTGCCCATGCTGGTGCCACGTTAAAGACAACCAATATACCTTGTAAAATGATTGATGTTAGGAAGGGCATCCAACCATAGAAATTATGCCAATGTAGACAAAATGGAGCCCGGGCAACTCTCTAGCTGGCCAGCTCCTGTCAAACCATCCAACCCATGCCGGCATGGAGAACAGACATTAAATGATGATGATGATATGTATGTATCATTGTGCAGGTTGTTCAGCAAACCAAGTCATCAGCATCAACACACTTTCTAAGACAGCACAACCAAACATTGAAGTTTTAGCAAATAGGGAAAAAGACAGGACCCTAAAAATCACCAGAAGGTATAATAGATTCTTGTATTCTCTTATTGTCATTTAAGCCAGGCATTTATTCTATCGGTCTCTTTATCAAATTACAAGGTACTGGGGATGTAAACAAACCAACACCGGTTGTCAAGTGTTTCTAGAGGACAAACACAAAGATATATACACATATATGTATATTCATTTTCTTATACTTGCTTCAGTTTAAAAAATCAACCCCATTTTTTTTTGTTTTTATGCCTGGTACTTATTCTATTGTCTCTTTTGCTAATCCACTAAGTTACACTGACATAAACAAACCAATACCGGTTATCAAGCAGTGGTGGAGGACAAAAACACACATGTATATACATACGATGGGCTTTTCTCAGTTTCCAACAACCTATTCCACTCACTAAGCTTTGGTTGCCCAGGGCTATAGTTGAAGACAGCAGCCCAAGGTGGTGGCCATGGCTGGGTGGTTAAGAAGCATGCTATGTAACCAAGTGCTTTCAGGTTGAGTCCCTCTGTGAGACATCTTTGGTAAGTGCAACCTATGTACTGGGTCGATTTCTTTGGGCAAAGTTTTGGATCAGGACACCCACATAATTTGGATTTTCTCCGTTTTGACAGGGATTTTTCCATTTTCTTTTCCCTAAAGGCCTTCGAAATGATGTGGGGAAGGTTTCTTGAGAATTTATGATTTTTTTCCACCTCAGCCTGGATCGATTTTGATCAACCTTTTTGGCACTACGTACTTAAAAACGATGAGGGAAGCCTTTTGGGTAAAGAAAAACAAATTCCGAAAATATTTTCAGTAGAAGAGGTGTGTTTAAAGGGTAATTTAGCTGTTGTTTCTAGCGTATCTTATGACCACCCGGTACCATCTTCGTTTCTACACCTCGTCTTCACGAAACGAGTCCGTGTGTGAGTGTAACACAAAACAGAAAAGTATATTATTAAAGACATTTCTTTTCCATCCCACCCCGTTTGTTTCTGTGTATAATTTTACAATATTGATGAACCTGAGAAGGTCATTGTTGGAATTTATCCACGGTGATTTAAAAAAGGGTAAGTAAAAAATAATTTATTTTATTAGCATAGTTTTCTGTTAGTAAATATGTTCTTTTCCTACAAACACACAGATTCGCTTGGTGCGGGGGAGGGGGTTTAATAATTTAAATTGCAATATTCTTATGATTTTATTTAAATCCCAGCAATGGACCACCCGTGTGTTACCTGCGCATCATCATTCCATAAAATGTGTGTACGGAGAGAAAACTATTCAAAAACATCGATACATGTCAGAGTGACAAATGAATTAACCACGAGGGTTAATATCCAGTTTAGGACCCGGAGCCAAAATTGAAAAAAAAATAGTCTAATAGGTGTAAAATAACGTGTAGT
>JAOPUL010004100.1:2002198-2014870 GCA_027564515.1 Octopus rubescens
AGGAGCTCTATCTGGCCAAGCAACATACTAAAAGTAATGGCTATGGTTCCCTCAAATTACCCATTTCAGTCTTTAAAATTGAGGCCTAGATAATATAGATAATATAATCCTAGATATATAATGCTAGTGAGAAAGATATGATGTTCATGGATAGAATGTCTTTAATCATGTTTGCTCAGTCAGAGCTGACCTGGGGCTAGGTAACAATGTCAAGTTATATTTTTGGAGAAGGTTATTGTCTACAATTCTATTGTTTATTATATATAATGTTAATAAATTCTGCTAAGGTCAACTGTGCCTTTCATTCTTCCGGGGTTGATAAAATAAGTACCAGTTGAGCACTGGGGTCACTCTAATCAACTTAACACCGCCCCCAGAATTGCTGGCCTTGTGCCAAAATTTGAAACCAATATAATGTTAACACAATGTGAAGGTGTAGCTCTAGATTGCAAATATGTAAGCTTCACACAGAGTTCTATTATGTAAATTGTTATTTCAATTTATCTCTATGGAAATGTTATAAATTTCTCACTGTTGAATCTCTATATTTTAAGAAGCTTCTAAATTTTAAACTGATGTTTCTTTATTATTTCAGAATATCAGATGACATTGGCATAACAGAAAATGCATCTTAAAAACACACCATCTTTTAAAGACTGAATGATAATGTTGAATAGAACAGATATATACATATAATATTGTTTCTATAAATTTATTCTATAAAATTCCAGTGACATATTTACTCTGAACTGAGATTATTAACAAAACTTCTGATTGTTGTAATATGGAATGGGTACAAAGTGGGTGTGTTTTAATTAAACTTGGATATATTTTCATAAGAGTTGTTAGATATAGATAACACTGGACAGAAATACGACAATTAAAAAACTTTCTAAGGAATAAATTATAAAAGCAAAAATAACAACAAAAATATATGTATATAGAAATATATATATATATATACATATTTGTGATTTGAGGAGAAAAATATCGGAAAACAGTGAGAAAATTAAGGAATTGATTTTTCCTAAAAAAATGCCTAAAGATATAGGAAAACCATCATATGACTGTGATATCGGTAAAAAGTCAGTCTCTGACAATCGTAACCTAACAAAACACAGGCATATTCATACAGGAGAGAAGGCGTATCGCTGTGATATCTGTGGTAAATCATTCTCACAGAATTCTACCCTAACTAAACACAAACGTATTCATACAGGAGAGAAGCCATATCACTGTAATATATGTGGTAAATCATTCTCTGGAGGTAGTGCTTTAAATTCTCACAAGCGTATTCATACAGGAGAGAAGCCATATCACTGTGATGTCTGCGGTAAATCATTCTCTCGGAATGGTAACCTAACGAAGCACAAACGTATTCATACAGGAGAGAAACCATACCATTGTGATATCTGTGGTAAATCATACTCTGGAAGTGATGAGTTAACTATACACACACGTAGTCATACTGGGGAGAAGCCATATCATTGTGATATCTGTGGTAGATCATTCTCTGCACGTTGTGTCTTAACTACTCACCAACGTGTGCATACAGAAGAGAAGCCACATCACTGTATTGTCTGTGGTAAATCATTCTCTCAAATTAAATACTTAGCTTCTCACAAACGTATTCATACAGGAGAGAAACCATATCACTGTGATATGTGTGGTAAATCATTCTCTCAAAGTAATGACTTAACTAGACACCAACGTATCCATACAGGAGAGAAACCTTATCACTGTGATATCTGTGGTAAATCATTCTATGCCAGTAGTGACGTAGCTACACACAAACGTCTTCATACAGGAGAGAAGCTGTATCATTGTGACATCTGTGGTAAATCATTCTCTCGGAATGATAGCCTAACTACTCACAAACGTATTCATACAGGAGAGAAGCCACATCACTGTGATATCTGTAGTAAATCATTCTCCCAATTTGTAAACTTAACTATACACAAGCGTATTCATACAGGAGAGAGGCCATATCAATGTGATATCTGTGGTAAATCCTTCACTGTAAATCATAACTTAATCTTTCACAAACGTATTCATACAGGGGAGAAGCCATATCAGTGTGATATCTGTGGTAAATCATTCCCTGTAAATCGGAACTTAACACTACACAAACGTATTCATACTGGAGAGAAGCCATATCAGTGTGATATCTGTGGTAAATCATTCTCTGTAAGTAGTAGCTTAACAATACATAAACGTATTCATACAGGAGAGAAACCATACCAGTGTGATATCTGTGGTAAATCATTTTCTGAAAATATTCACTTAACAATGCACAAACGTATTCATATAAGTGGAGAGACATACCAGTGTGATATCTGTGGTAAATCATTCTCTCAAATTAGTAATATAACTAAACACAAACGTATTCATACAGGTGAGAAGCCATATCAGTGTGTTTTCTGCGGTAAATCATTCTCTGGAAGTGGTGAGTTAACTACACACAAACGTACACATACAGGAGAGAAGCCATACCAATGTGATATCTGTGGTAAATCATTCCCTGAAAAATGTACCTTAACTATACATAAACGTGTTCATACTGGAAAGAAGCCATTTCACTGTGATATTTGTGGGAAATCATTCTCTCAAAGTAGTAATTTAATAACGCACAAACGCATTCATTCAGGGGAGAAGCCATATCACTGTGACATATGCGGTAAATCATTTACTGTAAATAGCAGTGTAATTAGCCACAAACGTATTCATACAGGAGAGAAGCCATACCAGTGCAGTATCTGTAGTAAATCATTCTCTGTAAGTAGTAGCTTAATTACACATAAACGTATTCATACAAAAGAGAAGCCATTTCACTGTAATATCTGTGGTAAATCATTCTCTGCAAGAGGTACGTTAACTACACACAAACGTATTCATACAGGATAAAAGCCATATCACTGTGATATCTGTCGTAAATCATTTTCTGTAAGTAGTAGCTTAACAATACATAAACATATTCATACATGAGAGAAGCCATTTCACTGATATTTATAAGAAATCATTCTCTCAAAATAGTAATTTAAGAATACACAGACGTGTTCATACATGAGAGAAGCCATTTCACTGATATTTGTAAGAAATCATTCTCTCAAAGTGGTTGCTTATCTGGACGTGTAGGTACTCCTATAGAAGTGTAACTGTATCAATGTGAAAATTCTTAACTGCAACAAATATTTTAATTTCCTCCTTAAGTGAGGTAGGCTTAGCTTTGTGAAATTTTCCCATGACAACAACCAAGCCACTTACCATGGCTCCCTTTCTGGAGTAGTCTTTTACAACTTGTTGAACTTTCAATGATGCCAACCTCTTTCAGCATGCAGAATTATGGTTTCCTATCAAATTTCTTTGTATGAGAAAAAGAATGAAAAAAAACCACAAAACTGTCAATATATTCACATTGGAAAGGAGACACAACAGTTTGTGATAACAGCCTCTCCACACTATATCTTCTATTAACACAGCTAAACACTGCTGAGATAACTTACCTCTGTTATATTTTTAATAAAAGCTGTTTCCTCCAGATTTTGAATTTGTTTACTGTGTGTTGAAACCAATATTATATTAAGGAAGTCATCTATATAAAAAAGGATGTGTGTGTTTGGTTGCGCATCACGTCAAGACCATGCATCTAACTTTCACCAAACTTGACACACATATGTAGTCTCATGCGAGAAAGGTTCTTAGCTTATCGATTTTTCTAATTTTTATTTACTGCGGCCCCTGGATGAGAAAATCCTGCTCAAAAGCAGCATGTTAGTCAGTAACGTCTACATTTTGCATCCGATTTTCTTCAAATTTGGAACAAACATGCATTATGATCCAGACATTATTGTGCACTCATAACATTTTGTTTAGTGCGCCCTCTAGCGAGAAAAAAACTAACTCATCCTTCCTCTTCTACTCTTTTGGATTTTTCATTCCAATCACAAGCAACGCCGGTATTTACTGCTAGTAATTAATAATGCCTATAAATGCATTCACCAGTTGTTGTTTGTTTATGTCCCCAAAAATTTTTTTTGCTACATCAATCTGCAGCCTTCTGATTGATGTGGAAAATATTTTGAGGGGAATACAAGCACTGCTGTTGCAAAAGAAGAAATGAAATACAGACAACCAACAGCTAGTGTTCTCATAGGCTTTATTCATTATAACTAGGGCAATTTTTTGCCAAAACGTTAAAATTTATAAAAACGTTCGTTTCAAGGTTAAAACCAAAGATAAAAAAAAACTTTTTTAAATGATTAATCACTTTTTAAAGTTAATAAGGTTAAAAAAAAAAAATTTCTCAAAAATGAAAATTTTTTGATTAGATACTGAAAAGAATAAATACATTCATTGATATATATTTTATGTATTGATTAAACCTAAATTATATATATATTTCTGCTAGTTTTTAGAAGAGCACTTGTATTGGATTGTATCCAATATCTACTTGTGTAACTGGTATACCTGTTAGCAAACCTTTTCGGTCCCCCATCTCCCTGTTCACTTTTGCCACCCCTTCCTCACCCTTAGAGTTGGCACACTTAACGTGGGCACATTGAAAGGTAGGTCTGGTAAGATTGAGATGTTTGAACGGAGGAGTGTAGATGTGTTACATTGAAGAAGTAAGGTGGAGGGGAACCTCAACCAGGTTCCTTACAGACAAAGAACATGGGTATAAAATCTTCTGGGAAGGCAATATTGATGGGGTAAGATGTGCAGGTGTATTTAGTTGAGCAATGGGTGGATAAAGTGGTCGAGATAGTCGGTGTGCGATAGGATAATTATGCTTAGACTAGTTTTGCAAAGTAGAACAGCAACTATTTATTTCTGCTTGTGCCAGTTGAAAAAGGTATCCATTTTATGATACTCTTTTGAAGATTACGTCGATGATAAAACAATTGACCTTGTCTTCGGACTGGTGAACTCAATGGGCAAGTTGGGCAGCATCCTGGTGGCTTTCATAGTGTACAGGGAGGCTATGGTGTTGGTTCCTGAAATGAAGAAGGAACAATGCTATTGGAGTTTTGTGATGCAAATGACTTAATAATTTGCAACACTAACTTCAGGAAACCAACCTGATTACCTATCAATCTGGTGGTCACACAAGCCATATTGATTCCGTTCCCACCAGAAGGTGAGATGAACAGATGCTCGTAAATGTAAAGACCTTCCCAGAGGTAAAATGTACTCTTCAATATAGGTTAGCGATTTCAGACTTTGGCTTACAAGGATTCGGAGAAGCAAACCAGTCTTGAAAAGAAAGATATAGAAGCTGAAGGATCCTTGGAATAGAAAAATTTAGAGACGTTCTAATTGTAGCATTTAACGAGAAGGGGGGGGGGATAGAGGCATATAATATAAAGAACAACTGGAAGTTGCTACAGGATAGCCTACCGAGGTCCGCAGATTTGGTCTGTGTTTGCTGAAAAGTCCCAGCCAGACCTAGAGTGAAGTTGCGATGGAACATTGAAATAGACTGCCATAAGAGCAAAGAAACAGGACTGGAAGAGTTGGGGTTGCAGAGTACTATACTGGACAGCTGGGTGAGAAGCTAACGAAAAGGTGTGCCAATGGTCTGCGATGTGAGGACTAGAGGCATAAGGGTTCCAGATTGAAAGACTGTGTCAGAGAAAGTCGTGATGTTGGAAAGAAGTGTGTATGGATGGATGATGGGGCACTTGTACTTGGTGATTTTGCAAAGAAAGAGGTATGGAAGTGCCAATATAAAAGGCTGATAAATGTAGAGAATACATAGGAGAGTTTTCCTAATGAGGGACCGACCAACTATCAGATTGGACAGCAATATGATAAAGCAATTAAGGATAGGAAGACAGGGAAAGCACTTGATCCATCAGGAATCATCGCATAGATGCTTAAAATGTATGGCGGAGTTGGGTATGGCCTAGTCACCCGTAAAGTTAATCAGATTGTCCAGGAAGGGGTCATAACCAACGATTACTGTAGCAGCATTAGTCAACTGTCACAAAGGTGAATGCGATGCCATCGACAAGTAATTATAGAGGTATGCTGGACCAGGTCGTGGACGTTACACAATGGGTCATAACTCAACTAATTAAGAGAGTTAGCCTAGAGGAGATGCAGTTTGATTTCGTGCGAGGAAGAAGTAATACTGATGCTATCTTTATAGACAATCACGGGATAAGCATTTAGCGAAAAATAAACTTCTGTACTTAGCATTTTCCGACAGGGGAAAAGCCCTTGACAAGGTCCGTCGCTCTCTCATTTGGTGGTCGCTGCGGAAACCAGGGATAGATGAGTGGCTGGTGAGAGCCATCCAAACCTGAGGTGTTGTCAGTAAGGTGAACATCAGCACTGAATTTAGTGTGTAAGTAGGAGTTCACTGAGGCCCGGTTCTCAGCCCCCTCTTGTTTATTATAGTCATCCAGGCCATAAAAGAGCAATTTAAAACTGGTTGCCCATGGGAGCTTCTTTATGCTGATGACCTTGTTCTCGTAGCTCAATCTGTAGTAGAATTTGAAAATTCAGGTCTGGTGTAAGCATAAGATATAGTGTGTAGTGTGCAAGAGAGAAGACTGCTCTGGTATGATCATGTGGATGAAAATAGCTACAAAAAGAAGTGCCGGTCGCTAAATGTGGAAAAGGAAGACGTGAGACGAAGTGAGGGTAGAATTAATTCAGCAAAATTACTAATAACTTCATGTATGTGGGCCTGCTCGATATGTAGGTACAATAAACATGAGGGACACATAAGATATATATTTCCTCAACTTCCTAGGTGGGACCTTAGAGGTAGTAGGTAGTTTCCGTTACCTAGGAGACCAAATGAAGAAGGATGCGTAGTTGCGAGAATAAGTTCCGGTTGAGCAAAGTTCAGAGAGCTGTTACCTTTGTTGGTAACAAAGGGCGTCTCCCTCAGAGGCTAAGGCAGATTGTATGATGCTTGTGTATGAAACAGCTATGCTACATGGTAGTGAAATGTATGCTGTGAATGCAGAGGACATGCAAAGGCTTGAAAGAAATGAAGCCAACATGCTCAGCTAGATATGCCATGTCACTGTGCAGGTACGACAAAGTGCAAATATGTTGATAGATAAATTGGGTGTAAGCATAAGATATAGTGTGAAAGAGAGAAGATTGCTTTTATTCTCAGAAAGTCAACCCTTTTGCTCTTCGTTGACATCGACTCAGATAGGATCCAGCTGAAAGTAAACCATATTCATGACAACCAT
The DNA here is from genome assembly GCA_027564515.1 of Octopus rubescens. Classification (NCBI taxonomy): domain Eukaryota; kingdom Metazoa; phylum Mollusca; class Cephalopoda; order Octopoda; family Octopodidae; genus Octopus; species Octopus rubescens. Next base: position 2,009,413 of record JAOPUL010004100.1, read on the forward strand.
ATTAGAGGGTCTGTAAATGTCATGTCACAGTCACATATCATGACTAAGCCATAAACGACTAGAATAACCATAGGACGACAACACTGAACAACCCACCCCGCTCACTGAAACTAGATCAGACGATAACGAAGAGAAACCGCAACAAATTCGCAGTCGAAAATGTCACTCAAAAACCATCTTTGCCATCGATGGTATTTGGGTATCCGTTTAATCCCTTTGGTGGTGTTTGATTTAACAGACACGGAGGTTAATTCCACTGGAATTTATTTGTTAATGATACCAATCATCTACCGTCTGCCTCCTTCCGATCTTTAAATGCCAAACACCTAGCAGAATGGCAAAGTATTTCACACTTTTATTTTATTACGTCTCTGTCAATTTTAGCCTGCATAGTAGAGTGGATGTAGTTGATTTTCAGTTTGAACCTCTGTAAGTCTGTTAAGAAAACGAGATCAAGGAAGGAAGATATATGGGCAATAAGCGAGTACTTTAAGTATTTTGCAGTTTGGGGAAAGAAAGATTAGACAAATTGATTTAGAGCAAGACATAGCTATAAGGGGAGGAGAGATAGTTATATAGTGTGTGTTCTGTTGCAGTGGGACATAGCTTCCTGGTTCAGCGAAACAAAGGCTGTTTGTAGTAACAGTAGAAAAGACGGAAGGAGGGGGCAGATGGTCTTGTGAGAGAAGTTTATCTGTCGGCCGAAATGATATTTCGGACGTTAATATTGTTTCAGTGTGTGACATGCCTAAATGTCAACATCAGTCAAAATTGCATAGAGTATGTATCAAGGCGGTTAGCTGGCAGAATGCATAGCGACATTTCGTTCATCTTTACGTTCTGAGTTCAAATTCCACCGAAGTCGACTTTGTCTTTCATCCTTTCGGGGTCGATAAAATAAGTACCAGTTGAACACTGGGGTGGATGTAATCGACTTACATTACTGGCCTTGTTTCAAAATTTGAAGTCAATATTTAAAGGAATCTAAAGGCAGCGAGCTGACTGAACCGTTAGCCCGTCGGGAAAATGCTTCGCGGCATTATAACCGACTTTACGTTTGGAGTTACATCGACCCCTAGTAATCAACTGGTACTCATTTTATAGACCCAGAATGGATGAAAGTTAAAGTTGACCTGGGTGGAATTTGAACTCAGAATGCAAAGACGAACGAAATGCCACTATGCATTTAGCCCAGCGTGCTAACGATTCTGCCAGCTCATCGTCTTCGGTTTCATTATATATTGGTTTCAAATGTTGGCACAAGGCCAGCAAATACGGGGGAAGGGGTTAAGTCGATTACATCGATCCCAGTGCTTGACTGATACTTATTTAATTGACCCTGAAAGGATGAAAAGTAATCCTCGACGGATTTTGAACTCAGAAAGTAAAGACGGACGAAAGTAAAGAACTCAGAAAGTAAAGAAGGACGAAATGCTGCTAAACATTTTGCCTGGTGCGTAACGATTCTGTCAGCTCGCCACCTTTCGGTTTCATTAAATATTTAAAACAAAAGACGTTTCTATCCCTTCACCACTCTAAATTTCTAATCTCTTTACAATTAACATGTGAAGAATATATAAAAGACAATTTATTATCTTCTATAGACTGCTGTTCATTGATTTTCCTATCTTCACATTGTTATCTTTTATATTTTACTAGTACAGAACCCGTTACTTTGCTGACGGAAAAATAAAATTTAATAACACTTTTTTAACTTGAATTTATTATGTTTATATGACTACACTATTGATAATTTAGTTCATATTTTGTGAGGTTTTATACTTCTTTTTCATGGTTGTTGGCTTATCCTCATTTTTTTTTCCGAACATCAGCGAGCAGTACGCTACTTACCGGCATGGGTGAACCTCATCAGCTGCTCTGACGTCGACGGCTGAAAGTAAAAAATATAAACACAGACATTCACATAATAATTACATTGAATATATACTCATTAAAATCGAACAGTTTTCACTTGTGTCAAATAATCTCCAGCAACTGGCGCGAGCGGAACTTATGAATACACACAGCAGGCAGATAGAGGACCAATGGGAGGGAGTTAGGAAATGAAAGAGGAGAAATAAGAATATTAACCACTCATTCCCCCGCTCCCCTCTCTATGATTTCATACTTTTTATCTAACGCACAATTGATAGTCTTTCTAATTCCCCCCTCCTTCCATATAATGTACCTGTTGCGTGACGGACGGAGATACAGCTTGTCTTTTATAGTATAGATTTCTTTCTCTAAACTATTTGTGTTTCACCTCATATATTTTAGATGTATTTAATATTAACTCACATTAGGGCGGCGATCTGGCAGAATTGTTAGCACGTCGAGTAAAATGCTTAGGGTATCGTCCGTCTTTACGTTCTGAATTCAAATTCCGCCGGGGTCGACTTTGCCTTTCATCCTTTCGGGGTTGATGAAATAAGTACCAGCTGAGTACTGGAATCGATGTAATCGACTTAGCTCCTCCCCCGAAATTGCTGGTCTTGTGCAAAAATTTGAAACCAATATTAACTCACATTCAGCGAGCTTATCTCAGAGATATTTCATAATCTCCCTTAAACAATATCTTCTGCCCTTAGCGTCGGCAATAGTGCTCTGTTTAAGATACATAGAGTGGGAGTAATCGTCACGATTATAAACCATTGAAGCTAAGGGCTACCGAAATATTACTATGTAACCATGAGAGGTGTACCATTCCTTCTGATATTGAATAACTTGGTTAGCACACACTGAAGGTGAAACTGGGTACCATAGAGGATAGGTTTCTGCCACGTCTTACTAGGTACACACTTGCTAGATGTAACATCTTCCCAGATATTTCAAAGTACAATAGATGGTGTAGACTCCCTCGTGGTTCCGATGTCCTACTAACAAAAGTAATAACAAGGTACCATGGAAGCTACACGCTACCGAGATCTTTCCATGTACCACATTCTCAAGTGCTACAAGGTACCATGAAAGGTACACGCTCCCTCAATGTTCCGATTTACCATCTGCTCAGGTGTTTCAAAGTACCATATATGATACAAACACCCCAGATATTCTGATGTTCCTCATGTCCAGATGTTACTATAATGTACCATGGAAGGTACACACTCCCTATAAGTACAACTACAACACCTCATTGTTTACAAGTTACCTTGGAAGGTACTCACTTCCTAGGTTTTCCGATGTACCACCCTCCCAGGGGTTACAAGGTACCACGGATGGTACATATGCCCTTGATGTTTGATGTATCGCATGTCCAGATCTTACAATGTACCATGTACACACTCCCTCGGTTTTCCGATGAATCACATTCCCATGTGTTATAAGGCACAGAGAATGTACTCACTAGATGTTACGATGTACCATAGGAGTCTCTCTTTCTGTGCAATCCGTTAGACTAACGTCTTCTCATGACTTTCCTGGCGTGTACTATGTACTTGTCACGTAAATTCTATAGGGGAATACGAAGGAGGGTTCCCGTTTACGTCCATCGGATATATAGGAGATCCTCTTGGTGGCTATATAGAGTCAAGTTCGCTACACCTGTCTGGAAACTCAGTATCTAAAGAGCTGGGAAAAAATACCACAAATCCTTTTGTTCAACACTTTAAAAATTCAACCAATCTACCGCCCTGAACACCTTATTTGATCGACCCCAGAAGGATGAAAGGTAAAGTTGACCTCGGGTGAATTTGAACTCAGAACAGAAAAGAGCCAGCTCAAATATCTAAGGACAGTATACGAGTATCCATGTTTCTGACAACTCGCCGTCATTACCGTTGAGATGCACGTTCCCTATGGTAGTGTGTGTATGTTTCTCTATGCGTGACATTGTGTACTGGTATGGATAGAGGATTTTGAGTCTTTGTGTGTGTGTGTGTGTGTTTGTTTGTTTGTTTGTTTGTTTGTGTTCATGTGTGTATGTCTGTTTTTTTTTCCTGTGTGTGTGTGCTTGTTTATGTGTGTGTTGGTATGTGTATGGCTAGAGATTGTGTTTGTGTGTGTGTGCACGCGCGCGCGCTTTATTCATTGGCTGCACAGATAGAGATTGTGTATATGTTGGTTTGAACGCATGACTACGAGTTCGACCCGTCTGTAGTGGTATATTGAGTAAAAAATAATCTTACATAGTTTTTGAGGTGTAGTGTCTACAGAATGAAAATCTGATAGACGGTAAGTGTGCAAGAACTTCTACACACACACACATACACACATCCTCCCTAGATAGATTTCTAAACAAAGACTAGATGTCTCTCACTCCCAGCTGTTGGATGGCTGTTGACTCTACTGAGTTCAAATGTTCTTTGACAACTTTTCTTTTTTCTCCTGCGGGTGACCAACGAAAACCACCCTCCTTAGCAAGCAAACTTACTGGTTTAGATGCCGTTGGCCTAACCATGCAACAGGATATACTAGGTGAGATATTACCACTAACATTAAGAATGACCTCAAAAACACACATATACATATAGCTAAACACACACATACACATCTTTTATCTTTCAATCGTTTCCGTCATTAGACTGCGGCCATGCTGGGGTACCACCTTGAAGAAATTTTAGTGGAATGAATCGACTCCAGTACTTATTTTTTGTTAAGCTTAGTACTTATTCTGTCGGTCTTTTTGGCCGAACCGCTAAGTTACAGGAACGTAAACAAAGCCAAACCGATTGTCAAGCGGTACAGGACAAACACAGGCACAAAAATACACACACGCACACACAAACACATACATATACATATATATACGAAGGGGTTCTTTCAGTTTCCGTCTAGCAAATCCACACACAAGGCTTTGGTCGGCCCAAGGCTACAGTAGAAGACACATGTCCAAGCTGCCCCGCAGTGGGACTGAACCCGGCGGAACCAAGCTCCTTACCACACAGCCTCGCCTACACAAACATACATATAAATATATATGCAGATAGATAGATCAATTGATTGATTGATTGTATAACCTGGAGAGGCTATGTATGGAGTAACAGACTAGTTAGCCTGATAGCAAAGTATGTGTACCGTCGACTGCTATATGCTGAAAGAAAAAGTGCTATGACGAGAGTTAGCTACCGTAAATATTTCATGAGAGACACGCATGCATAGAAAACATTTTCCCCGTTTCTATCCTCACATCAGAATTAATAATTCCTGTAAATGAACTTCGCTTAATCAATAACCGCACGCAGTAATAATACATTTTTCAACTTCCACACACAATTACAATACGTTTCTCAACTACGACACACTGTTATAACAACACTATCCTTTATAAGACATTTCCGTAAGTATTAAACAATGAAAATATTTAATCTTTTAATACTATAGACGCTCGTTTATAACGTGTCGATTCTTTGTGTCTCCCGTATCTTTTATGAATGAGAGATATGGTGTGGTTGTGTGGTAAGAAGCTTGCTTCCCAACCACATGGTTCTGGGTTCAATCCCACTGCGTGGCATCTTGGGCA
>JAOPUL010004100.1:2027181-2041235 GCA_027564515.1 Octopus rubescens
CTTTGGAATGATGCAGTGTCGTCCAGTTCGGGGATTGCTATAGCTTTCAATTCCAAAATTTGGAGCTAGACCCTCTATATATATATATAATTCCAAACAAACAGCAGGTTTTCTGGGAAAGTACCACTGTTCAATGCATCATAAATCACAAGAAAATGACAACCACTACTTCTGAGATATTCTTGCACTTTGTCTTAATCCATGTGAGACTAAACATCAGAGAAACAAATAATGATGATCTGCATCAGACAGACTTTATCTGTCCCACATCCCAAATAGATATCATCTTTATAAAATACTGTTTGATAAATAATCTACACTACAAAAAATTACAGGCAAATTATTCAATACAGTAAAATATAAAATCCCCAAACCAGAAACTAATTAAAAGAGTGTAAGTTTTAAAACACTAGGACCACTATATACGCACAATTGATGGATACATTTTATATGTTTTTAGGAGTACATACTAGTATCGACCCATTGGTGATCCTATTAATATGAAGATTCATCACAATTTCTTATTTAATATAAATATCATTCAACTCTATATTTTATGTGTTTATCTAGAATATTTAATGCTTTATCACAAATCTGCTATATAGAATTTCTTATGAAGTCACTTTCATGTTACAGAAATCTGAATGGAAATAACATCACGAATATTGAAGAGAGAGCTTTCCAAAACCTTGCCTACTTAGAGATATTGTAAGTTGGATTAGTCTCAATGACAATATATATTTAATTATTAAATGTCTTACCCTCCTATCTCTTTTTTCGCTTTCTTTCTACGTATGTATATGCGGGTATATCTCTACGTCTACAGCATTCAACCCTTGTGCTTTTTCTACGCTTCATTTTGCTACTTCTTTTCTTTCCTCTACTACTACATTCCCCATCACAAAAATTACAGGTAAATTATTCAATACAGTAAAATATAGAATCCACAAGCCAGAAAATAATTAACGAAATATACGATTTAAAATCTCTGGGAAAACTATATACACATAATTAGCGAATTCAATATTTTCAGAAGTGCACACTTGTATCGACTCATCAGAACTTCTATTAATATCAACATTCATCACAATTTCTTATTTTCTATAAATATCACTTTATTCTATATTTTATATTTAATATTTTATCACAAATTTGCTCCCATACAATTTCTATTAAAATCATTTTCCTGTTATAGATCCCTGAACAATAATCAAGTCAAGAAAATTGGAGAACGAACCTTACAAAACCTTACCAATTTAAAGGAATTGTGAGTTGGATCAGCCTTGTTGATACTGTTGCTTTGCTGATATATTTCTATATATCAAATATTTTCCTTTCGTTCTCACTATCTCTACTTTGTCTCTATGTAAACGTATTATGAGGATATATATACTGCATACAGTCCTTGTCTTTATTCTACTTTTCATCTTCTATTTCTTGTCTTTCCTCTACTAGTACTTCTTCCATTCTGGTACTCCTATTAATATCAACATTCATCACAATCTCCTTATTTTCTTATCACTTCATTTTCTATAGTTAAGACTTTCATGTTAAACATAGTAGTTTATTCATAAAGTCCTATATTCTATCTCAAATTTGCCTTTGTGCAATTTCTTATAAACTTACCTTCATGTTACAGAAGTCTGGCTAATAATAAAATTGCAACCATTGGAGAAGGAACCTTTCAAAACGTTACGAATTTAAAGAAAATGTAAGTTGGCTCAGTCTCGTTGGTACTCTTTCATTGACGATATATGTCTATATATATCAGTCTTCATCTCCTTACTATCTCTCTTTTGTCACAGCGTAAGAGTGTGTATAAAGGTGCATGTCTCTCTTCTACTTTCAATCCCTTTTCGCCTCCAACTTTTCATCCTCCTCTTTGTTCTTCTTTTTCCTCCACTACTCTTTCCTCCATTCCCATTTAAAATTCTAAACTCTAGGACAACTATATACACATAGCTGATGGATACAATTTATATCTTTTTAGGAGTACACACTTACTGGCATCGACCTACTGGTAATCCTATTAATATGAATATGCGTTGTAATTTCTTATTTTATATAAATCTCATTTAATTCTCTATTTGACGTGAAAGCTAATTTTTAATCATAATATTTAATACTTTATCACACATCTTTCCTTTTACATTTTTTATAAACTCACTTTTATGTTGCAGAGAACTGAGTACTAATAAATTCACGAATATTCAAGAACACACCTTCCAAAACATCACCAATTTAGAGAATTTGTAAGTTGGATCAGACTTGTTGATGCTATTTCATTGACGTATTAAATATATTTCCCTACTTATCTCTCTCTTCTATCCGCTTTCTATGTTTGTGTCTGTTTCATTTATATTCAGTTATTTCTTTCTCCTGCTTCTTGCTTTCCCTATACTACCTCTTTCCACTTTCCTTCTTTTGTGTTTTTCTTCTTGTCTCCTATATCTTCACCAAGCTTTATTATATCATATTTATTTCTCATCCCTTCTCCACCTCTTCTTGTTTCCATTATATTCTTTTTAATCATCTGCACATTTTCATTCTCTCATTGTTCTTCTTTAAATTTTACTTCTCCTGCTTCTTAATTCATACTCCACCTCTTTCTCGTTCCCCTCCATATATTTACATACAGATGCATATTCATAAAACATAACTCCAAAACAACCAAATTGTGACGTACAGCAGGTTTTCAGAATAAGTATCATTGCTCTATACATAAAAAATTACCATGAATATGACAGTCACATATCACCTCAAATGATGTGAAACTAGACATCAAAAAACAAATAATAGTTTTGCACATCAGGCTTATTCTAACAGCCATCTCCCCTATATAGATATTGTCTCTACAAAATTTACAGATAAATGTTTCAATGCAGTAAAATATGAAATCCAGAAAATAAAAGAGGGTTCGATTTAAACTTCTGGGACAACTATATACATAACAGGAGGATACGATTCGTTTTGTTAGGTGCATGCTGTATTGACACATTTTTACATCTTATGATATCAATATTCATCATAATTCCTTTATTTTATATCACTTATGTGATTTTATGTTCAGCATAATTGTTCATCATAATTTTATGTTCAGCATAAATTGTTTAAAACTATCGTTAATCTGCTCAGTTTCTTAGAAAATCACTTTCATGTTACAGAGATATGAGTAATAATAAAATCACAAAGATTGACGAAGGTGCCTTCCAAAACTTAACCAATTTAAAGAGAATGTAAGTTGAATCAGTCTTGTTGATGCTATTTCATTGACGATATATTTCTAAATATTAAATATCTTCTACTTTCTCTTTTCCTTTTTTCTACTTCTTCAACTGCTTTATTTTGTACCTTTCTCTTCATATATTTCTACTTTTTATACTTTTCCTTTTCTTCGATCTTGACCTCTTTTTCTACTTTTCCCCATATTTTCTTTTTTTTCATATTCTTTTTCTATTTCATGTTCTATCCTTCTTTCTTCATCTTCTACTTTGTCTATAAATATTACTACAACTACTACCACTTCCTTTCTCTTCCATTTCTCTCTCCTTCTCATATCTCTCTCCTTCTTCCTATCTCCTTCTCCTCCCCCCTTCTTCTCCATATATATATAGAGAGATAGATACAGATATATATACATACATATATGAAAATCATAATCCCAAAACAAACAGTCGTACTACAGGTTTCTAAAGAAATGTCACAGCTCAATATATCATATATAACTGGGTATATGAGATACACTACTTCCCAGATATTCTTACACATTCGCAATCGATGGGAGATTTAAACATCAGACAAATAATTAATGGCTTTGAAATTCATCTCTCTATCTATCCAACCTCCTAAATAGGTGTTATAAGATAGTGTCTGCTAAATAATTTACATTACAAAACTTACAGGTGAATTATTCAATACAGTACAATTTACAAGCCAGAAAATAATTAATAGAATGTAAGTTACAAACCTCTGGAACTACAATATACTACAATAAATATTGTTAAGAATATATATGTATCGACCCATAGGCACTGCTACAAATTTCAACATTCATCACAATTTCATAATTAAATATCATTTAAATCTATATTTGATGTGAATGCTAATTGTTTTGCCATAATACTTAATATTTTATCATAAATCTTATTCTATACACTTTCTTATAAACTCACTTTCATGTTACAGAGATCTGGGGGATAACCTTATCATGTGTATTGAAGAACGAACCTTCCAATATCTTACCAAATTAGAGCTATTGTAAGTTAAATTTCATTCGGACTCCTTTTAATATCAAAATTCTTCACAATTTTATTTTATTTTAATTCTATAGTGAAAGCTAATTGTTTAGTCATAATACTTAATACTTTATCACAAATCACTCTATACAATTTCTTATTTACTCAATTTCATGTTCCAGATACCTGGGTAATAATAAAATCAGGAAGATTGAAGAACAAACCTTCCGAAATCTTAACAATTTAACGACCTTGTAAGTTGAATCAGTTTTGTTGATACTATTTCCTTGATGATATATTTCTAAATATGAAATGTCTACCCCCTCCTCTCTCTCTCTTTTTTTTCTATACGCTTTGACTCTATGGAACAGTGTGTTTGAGGATGTAAGCCTTTGTCTCTATTACATTCAGTCCTTATCCTTCCCCATCATTTCATTCTACTCATTCCTTTCTACTCATTCCTTTCTTTCTGTTACTACTTTTCCTTCCCTTACATCCGCTTCATTCACTACTACTCCGCTGCTCTTGTTTTTATTCACAATCTCCTACTTTTGCTCCTCTATTACATTATGTTCCTTCTCCATCTCCTCTTACTTCTTCTCAACGTTTTCCTGCTTTGTTTTTCTTCTTCCAGCGCGTCCTCCTCGTCATTCTTATTCTTCCTTTTCCTCCTTTTTTAAATCCCCTTCTGCATAGAGATAATATACATAGGGCATTATTACAAATCAACGAAATAGTATTTTTCTGCATGTGTTCTGGAAAAACGTCACTTCTCAGGAAAGCAAATAATTGTTTTGTATATCATACATACATCGACTCTTCTGCCTTCAAAATATACATCGTCTTTGAAAAATAGTGTTTGATAAATAAGTTGCATTACAAAAAATACAGTTAAGTTATTCAATACAATAAAATATTTAATCTGCAAGCCAGAAAATAATTAAAGACATGTAAATTTTTAAAAGTCTGGTACAACTAGATAAAACTATTATTTTCTTGAGTACACAGTTGTATCGAGCCACTGGAACTCATATTTTCTTATTTTCTCTAAATATTTAATTCTATATTTAATGTGAAAGCTAATTGTTTAACCATAATATTTAATATTTTATCACAAACCTGCCCTATACAATTTCTTATAAGATCGTTTTCATGTTACAGAGATCTGAGGGGAAATATAATCAGAAATATTGAAGAACGAACCCTGCAAAACCTTACCAAACTAGTGCATCTGTAAGTTGGAACAGACTTGTTGCTACTATTTCATTCACAATATATTTCTAAATATGAAATTTTTTCCTTTACTTTTCACTCACTCTTCTCTGCACTTTGCCTCCTTCATTTTCTTTACTACTACTACTACTACTACTACTACTACTACTACTACTACTTTTCTTCCTTCATCGTATTCTTCTCCTCAATTTTCTTCTCACCATTCTTCTTTTTCAACATCTATTTCTTCATCTTCTTGTCCATCTTTTTCTTTTTCTCCCCCTCCTCTTTCTCCCGTTTTCCGACTTTTTCTCCTCTTTCTCCCGTTTTACGACTTTTTCTTCTCCTCCTTCTCCTACTTCTTTTTGCCTTTTCTTTTGCCTTTTCTTTTGCCATTTCTTTTTCTTTATCATATTATTCTCTTTTTTTGCTTTCTTCTTCATCATCTCTCTTCTTTTTCTGCTCCTACTTATTGCTTATTTTTGTAATCCTGTTTACTTTCTTCTATTTCATATACACAGTTTTCTTTTACTTCTTTTACTTCTTCTTTTCTTCTAATTCTCCTTTACTTCATCTAATTTACCTTTTCTTCTTCTAATTCTCCTTTTCTTCATCTAATTCTCCTTTTATTCTTTTAATTCTCATCTTTCTTATCTTATCTTCTGATTCATCTACATTTTCTTTCAATTTCCCTTTCTTCCAATTATCTTTCTTCTTCTCCATTTTTTATTCTTCTTCGCTTCATCTACTTCTCTTTTGTTTTCTAAACCTATCTTCTTTTTCTACTTCTTCAACTACATTGTTTTCTTCTCCTTTTTGCTTTTACTTCTGTTTTCTTCATCTACACCATTTTCTTGTATTTTTCATTCCTTCTATTACAGATATTACTACATTATCTACTACTTCATTTTCTTCTATTCTTCTAACTTAATTTCTAATCACATCTTTCTCTCATCTTTCCTCTTGTTTTTGTTCAACCTCCACTTCTACTACTTCTTCATTACTTCTTCATATTTTCTTTTTCTTCTTCTACTATGTCTTCGTCCTTCTTCTGCTACTTCTTTTTGTTATTTTTCTACTACTACTCTCTTCAACTACTACTTCTATTTTTCCTTTTCTTCTCTTCTACTTCTTTTTCTAACCCTATTTTCTACTTCTTCATTTACATCGTTTTCCTTTATATTTTCTTCCTCTTCCCCTGCTTCTTTTCTGTTTCTACCCTTTTACTTCTATTTTTCTTTCCTTCTTCTTCTCGTCTTCTATTTCTTTGCTTTTAATCCTATCTTCTTTCTTCTACTTCTTCCTCTGCATAGTTTTTCTTCTTCCACTATATCTTTTTCATCGCCTTATCCTTGTATTTCTCTTTCTTAGGCACCTTGATACTTTTTCTGCTTTTTGTCGTCCATCTAATTCTTCTCCTACTCATTCTACCTATCCTTTTTTTGCTTTTTTTCTTTTTCTACTTCATTTTTCCCTCTTTCACTTCACGTTATATTTTGTTTTTTTCTTCTTCTTTGACTTCTACTTCACCTTTCACTTCTTTAATTCTCTTTTATCTTTAACTTGTTTTCCTTTTTTCTTTTCCTTATTATTATTGTGCATTTTTCTTTTTCTTCTGCTATCTCTTGTCATTCTCCTGTTGCTTCTTCTATTCGTCGTGTACTTTCTTCTTCTTCTTCTCTTACTACTACGACTTCTACAACCGTCGTTCTCCTCTTCTGTTTTCTTCACAACATCCTCCTACTTTTAGTACAGTAGTTTCTATACTTCTGTTCTATTTCCTTCTTCTCCTACCTATTTTCATTATTGTTCTACTCGTTCACTTTTTTGTCTACCACTTCAGCCACCTTTTCCAACTCTTCACCATCCTCGTTCTCCTCATTCTTCCCTTTTCCTTTATCTTTTTCTTTGACTTCATTTTCCTCATTAATTGCTCTTCCCTTACTCCTTTGCGTCTCCTCTCCCTTCTACTTTTGCATTTATGTTCATTCAAAGACTATACATACAAAATAGTTCGAAAACACTGAAATGTTTTTGATACTGCAGTTTCATGGGAATGCTGTTGCTCAGTTCATCATAAATCCCCAGGAGTATTACGTATATGTTCTTACATACCGCCACAAATCATGTGAAGAAAAACATAAAACAATAATGAATAGTTTTGTACATCAGACATACTCTAACTGTTCCGCATTGCAAATTGATATAGTCTTTTATTCTAGAGTTTGATAAATAATCTATACTACAATATTTACAAGTAAATTATTCAATACAGTAAAACATAATATCCACAAGTTGCAAAATAATGAAAGGAATGTAAATTTTTAAAACTATGGGACAATTCGAAATACATAATTGATGGATCAATAAATATTTTCAGGATGGCACACTTCTATCACTGCAATAGAATTCTATCAATACCACTATTCATAACAATGATGCATACCACAATGATGCATTTTATGTTAGACCTAATTGTCTAGCCATGATATTTAATATTTTATCATAAATTTTCTCTATACAAAATCTTCCCAAATTAGGGAAATTATAAGTTCGAGAAGATTTGTTGACTGATCCAACTTACAATTTCAGAAAAGTAAAATATAAAATACACAAGCCAGAAAATTAATTAATGGAAGATTTTAAAGTACGGGACAATTAAAAAATTAATTTTTGGATACAATTCATATTTTCAGAAGTATATACTAGTATACCCACATTGTAATTCTATTAATATCAATATTCCTTAAAACATCAGCAAACTTAATATTTTATTCTAAATTTAATTGCTTAACTATAATATTTAATATTTCATCAAAATCTGCTCTATACAATTTCTTATGAACTTTCATTTTACAGATATCTGGATAATAATGAAATCACCAATATTGAAGAACAAACCTTCCAAAATCTTAGCGAATTAGCGTATATGTAAGTTGGATCAATCTTGACGGTATTTCATTGACATTATATTTCTAAATATTAAATATATTTTTCTTCTACGTCGGGCTTCTCTCCGATTTGACTCTAGATATCTGTATGAGGCTGTATCATCATCATCATCATCATCATTATCATCATCATCATCATCATGACTAATGACGAATTTTATCCACTGTATCGTCGATGAAGCCCTGCTGAAGGAGGCCATACTGCCACTGTGAGAGTTGGAATTAGGGACATCAAGGTGAATAATCGATAGATACTTCCCTATAATGCCTAGCTACTGCAGAAATACTAAGCTCATATTAATGTTGGATGGTGTGCGTCAATCAAAGCTGTCAAATATTTGTATAAATATATATTCGAGGGAGCAGACCATTCCGTAACTTCTCGAGAAAGAGAGCAAGAACCTATTCGTATCAATCTCAGCGATGCAGCTCAAGACGAGATCATGAAATATGAAAATCGCAAGTACCTTGGATTATCTGAATCCTGCTGGACTGGAAACTTTTGAGTTTCCAATTCAAAGAAGTCCTTCTGTTGAATGCTTTCAGATTCCCTTGCCCAATCAACAACATGTAGTTTTCGATATAAACAATTCAGTATATGCTTTACAGCAAGCTCAAACAACTAAATTCACTGCCTACTTTTATAAGAATCATAAAGATCCAGGAACAAGAAGTATTTTCTATTGCAGCTTCCCTGAGTATTATATATGGCAGTCGTCGAGTAGCACCTGACGAATTTTAGAGTAAGGCAACCAGAAGGAATACCACAGACAATTGGTAGAATGTACACTGTCCATCTGTCTCAGAGAACTCATCTTTTTGAGATTGTTGCTTCATCACAGGATCGGAGCTACAAGCTTTGAATATCTGCTGATAGTCGATAATACAACGTGCAAAAGTTTTAAGCAAGCTGATCAGTCTATGAATCTTCTTGAAAATGACCAAGAATGGCAAGTGTGCATGAATGAGGCAACTGCCATTCAATCTGCTAACCAGCTCATAAAGTTATTTGTGACAATTTTTCACTTCTGTTGTCCACTTGAGCTTCTAACATTATACATGTTCCGTAATAATCCGTCTGAAGACTTTCTGCATCATAAAGAAACAATGACTTCCGAGCTTGCAACAAATGTGGCTGTTAAGGACATGTTGTGTTCGCTGGATCATCAATTAACTCAGTATAATCGTTCAACAGTTAATTATGATTTACCTGCCGCCGATCACCAAGAACAGACTGCACCTGTCAATCAAGATGAAATAAATCCTTCTGCATAAGTCTACTACAATGATCTCGTTGATATGCTCAACAACGAACAGAGGATTGTTTTTGAAACAGTCTAAGCAAAAATTGATGACAATGAAGGGGTTTGCTATTTATTGATGCTCCAAGAGGAACAGGCAAGACTTTCCTATTAAACTTACTGCTGTCGTTTTCCTTTATTTTCGACTTCATTTTACTCAATCTTTTCCGTCAATTGCAGAAATTGTACGTTCTAGAAGACTTTTTGATTGATTCATCTTACAATTTCAATACGGTAAACTATAAAATCCACAAGCCAGAAAAACTTAATAATGAAAGCTTTTAGATTATAGGACAATTAGAAATAATTTTTTTATGCCATTGATATTTTCAGAAGTATCCATGGACTGGAATTTTATTAGTTTCAATATTCCTTACAGTATCAGCTAATTTCATATTTTATTTTAAACTTAAGTGCTTAGCCATATTTAATATCTTATCACAAAGCTGATCTATGCAATTTCTCATGAACTCACTTCCATTTTACAGATATCTTAGTGATAATAATATAACGAGCGTTGAAAAACGAACCTTTGAAAACCTAACCAAATTAGCACATATGTAAGTATAATCTGTCTCGTTAATACTATTTCATTGACGATATATTTCTAAAATTTAAGTATCTTTTTCTTCTCCATCGCACTTCTTTCCGCTTCTCTGCTTTGTCACTATGTATGTGTATGAGGTTGTATCATCATCGTCATCATCATCATCATCATCATCCTCTTATTTTCTTTCTTCATAATTATCATCATCACCATTATAATCATTAGCATTTTCATCGACACCGACGTCAACATCATCATCCTGCAATTCTTATTCTTCCGTTTCGTATTCGTTTTCTTCTTTTTCTTCTTTCTTATGATACTTCACCTCTCTATCATTCTACTTCAACTTTTTTCTACATGTATCCTTCCATTTTGTTTCCTTCCTTTTCACCTCCTCCAACATCATCATCATCATCATCATCATCATCATCATCATCATCATCATCATCATCATCATCATTATTTTCTTTTACTTCAGCTTCTATTTTTTGTTTCATTTTCTATAATTTTTCTCCTACGTCTACGTTTCTTCTTTTCCTTCTTTATCCATTTTCTTCTACCTCTCTTGCTCTTTTTCTAACCTTCATCATCATGCTCTTCCTCATCATCGCCATCGTCTTTCTCTTTCTTCTTCCTTCATCTTGTTCTACTTCTCTCTTTCTAATCACCGTAACCATCATATTTATCATCACCACCATCATCATCCTTCACATTATAATCTACTTCATCATCATCATCATCATCATCATTTTCCCCTCCTTTTCGTTATTTACTTCATCTCTTCCTTCGTCTTTTTCTTCTTCTGCTACTACTGCTAATTCTTGTTCTTCTGCTTCTTCACCTCCTTATTCTTCCTTCCCTCCCTCTTCTTTACCTTCAACATCTTTTTCTTCGTCTACCCATATCATTTTCATGTACTTTTTGTATTTGTTTTTGTTTATGTTTTTCCTCTACATTTTATCTTCCTTCTCTATTTTATTTTTAAATTCTTTGTTTTTAGTCATCATCTTCTTCGTATTGTTCTTTATCTTCTTTTTCTTCTATTGCTTATTCTCTTCGTCGTCTAATTCTTCTCTTCTCCTTTTTCTTCTCATTCTTTTTCGTTTTCTCGCTACAAATACATGTACATAAAACATAATTGAAAAACAAACGGTTTTTACAGCAGGTTCTCTTGGGAAAAGTCACTTCTGAATACATCATAAATCAACATGAGCACTGCTACTCAGATTGTTGCACATCGCCACAGAACGTGTTAGACTAAAAGTGGATAGTTTTATACATCAGACATGCTCTCGTTTTTCTGTCTCTGAAATACATATTGTCCCTATCAAAGAACATTTATAAATAATCTAAATTATAAACACAGATGAAAAATTATTCACACCAGTAAAGTATAAAATCAACAAATCAGAAATATTTGCAATCGGAAATTCAATACTGTGCTTAGCCATAATATTTAATATTTGATCACAAATCTATGTAGTATTTCTTACGGATTCACTTTCATGTTACAGAACTTTGAGTAATAATTTTATCACGAAAATTGAAGAAGGAGCCTTCCAAACCCTATCCAATTTGAGAAAATTGTGAGTTGAATAAATTTTCTTTATACTACTTCCTTGACTATAAATTTCTATAGATTCAATTTTCCCATCCTTCTCACATTTCAATACAGTAAACTATAAAATCCGAAAACTTAATAACAGAAGGTTTTAAATTATGAGACAATTAGGAACAGATAATTTTGGACACAATTGATATTTTCAGAAGTATACACTAGTATCCATACATTGGAATTGTATCCATAGCAATATTACTTAGAGTTAATTTTTAAATTTGATTTATACTTAATTGTTTAGTCATCATATTTGATATTTTATCAGTAACCTGCTCCGTACAATTTCTCATGAACTCACTTTCATTTTACAGATATCTTAATAATAATAATATAACGAATGGTGGAGAACGGACTTTCCAAAACCTTACCAACCTAAGATATTTGTAAGTCAGATCAATGTTGAAACTACTTCATGAACGATATATTTCTAAATATCAAATGTCTTCCTCTCTTCGCTTTGTCTATGTATGTGTATAGGGATGTATCATCCTCATCATCATCATCATCATTATCATCATCATCATCATCGTCGTCCCTTGCCCTGCTTTGTAGCTGATCAAGCTGGAGCGCTTGCTCTTCCGTTTTCTGCGGAAGGGACGTGTTCCGCTCGTCAGACGGTCCATCTGCTGTCAACAGCTACTGAATGGAGGGATGGGCATGCCGTGTCTAATGATGCGTAGACATGTATTGAGACTGCGCCATCCAGCGTTTTCTGAACGGTGAACAAGTGTGGTAGCCGTTTCCGCAGCTCGTCTCATTGACGAAGCTATAGTTCTGGATCAAGGGTAGACCGAGAAAAGGCGCTTGACACCTGAAGTATCGGCAAGCACTCAGCCGTCTGCCAGTCGGGCAATGCGGTCGGTGGAAGTTACACAATGGAGTTCTATAGGTGATTAATGATGGGCAAGAACGACGACGTTCTCGGGAAAACTCTGAGCGCCTAGAGAGATCAATTAGCTGGTCTTTCCAGAGGACTTTCGGGCTTGGACCTATAGATAATTTCCAGAAATACCTAGACTGGCAGTGCTACCGGAACGCTCTGACGGTTCGAGACAAGCTCTACAGACACGAAAGTGCTGTCAGACGGGCCTCACCGAGATGTGCACAGGGCGACGGAGCAGTTCTGCATGTACTCGTCCAGTGTCCGAGCATTGCTAACTTGTGGATCTTTGTCGAACAATTGTTGACACGTGTAGGACGGATCCGGTTATCAACTGAGTCCATCGTGTAGATCGTCCCGCCTCCTCCTTTTGGACAGGAAAGAAAGGTAGTTTTACGCTGTCTGGTGGTCATGCCGAAGGAAGTAGTGTGGTGGACGAGATTCGAAGGACTGAAGACAGATGCCTTCCTCTTCGGCCAATCCCTCATCAACTTTTTCAAGCTCCACCCAGTATTTTTGTTGAAAGGTGGGTGAATATGTTGAGGATGGCCCGTGTGAATGGGTCTACTCTGAAAATTCGCTTGTAAACCAAAGGAGTTGAGAAGAAGGGATAACCCAGGTTGTGTGAGGTTCCTCGGTTGTCTCTGAGAGGAACTCGCCCCCCTTTGGGGGAATTTTTATTGTTTAATTTTGTTGTTAAATGTTATTGTTATTTATTTTCTACACGATATTACGCCAGACCCCACTTGTCCCTTGTGTTGTATTGTCCCTATTTGTTTTGTGTTCAGCCTTTGTGGTCAATAAAGAAAGCCTATTTTTTTCGCATGCCATCAAAGTGACATTGGGGTACAAATATACGAAACCCAATATACCCATCATGACTACCAATCTGATAAGGGTACACAAAGCACGAGATAAACAGCACATGGGGCCCAGTTAGAATTTTATTCAGGTCGAGTAGCCCATCTTACTCAAAAGGTCCCTGAATAAGTTTTGTTTAAGGATGATGAACAAAATACCTTTGTTTCCAGGGGTGAATTATTCAAACTCTAACGAATTCCTCTTATCACATGGCTATGATGTTCCCCCACTACTCCTGCTCATGATCAGAGATGTACATATTGTCAGCTACTAAGGGACATGCCCAAATGGTTAAGGCCAAGCAACTGACAAGCACATCTGTGGTATTGAGCAGAATATTTGCTGTAGCCCATCTTTTACACCAAGACAAACCATGTACATGATAACACTTCCAATCAGTTAAGATCAGAAGCCATGAGAGCCAGTGCCTGGTATTGCATCAGGGCATT
>JAOPUL010004100.1:2051124-2070785 GCA_027564515.1 Octopus rubescens
AGAAAGGATTATTATTATTATTATTATTATTATTATTATTATTATTATTATTATTATTATTATTATTATTAATATTACCACTACTATTATCATTATTTCATATACGCACAAAAGATTAGACTGTTAGAAAAAATTCTTAACATCGGGTTACAACAAAGGACTTTAGATGCCAAGAACATTCCTAAGTATCCTACTGTTTTATGGATCTGCACTAAACTAGGTTTTATGTTTATTTCCTCTATTCATCTGTTCAAATCGTTAGGAATAGTTCCTGATGCACCATTAATTACAGGGATACATTTCACCCGCACTTTCCATTGCCTCTGCAACGTAATGGCTAGGTACTGCTACTTTACTATTTTCTATATACCTCTCGTATTGACTTTCTCATCATTTGAGATTATAAAGTCAATTACCTGGCACTTTCTATTTTCTTTGACTACTACTACTACTACTACTACTACTACTACTACTACTACTACTACTACTACTAAATCAAGCCTTCTAGCTCCTATTACTTTGTCAGTCTGACTGTTAAAATCCCACAATATCTTATATTTCTTACATTCTAACACTGTACTAGGTTCATGTTCATACCATTTATCAGTATGGTGAAATCCTAGCTTTCTACTCCCTGTAGATTATTCTCCCCTTTCTTGTATTATTTCTGTGCCAGGATACTACATTCCCTAGCTATATAAGTAACACTTTCCTCCTTTGATTTACATAACCTACATTGGGAATCTATCTGATTTTTGTCTATCTTGGTTTTTATCCAATTAGTCCTCAATGCTTGATCTTATGCTGCTACTAACAAACTTTCTGTTTCCCTTTTCAGCCTTCCTTTCTGCAACCACAACCATGTATTACTATTACTATTTTCTGCTACTATATTTGGAAATCTACCGTGCAAAGCCTTCTCATGCCAGTCAGATAATCTTTCTTCTTTTTTCTGGTTTTAACTGGATTTTTGGTTTCCTTATCTGTTACTTTAGCAGTTCTTAATAAAATTTCCTCACTATTACCTACATAGGAGGCTATATGTATTTTAGCTAACTCCACAGTCTTCTACAGATATCAAATTTCTACCACCTTCCTTTTTATGTAATTATAATCTTGCTACTCCTGCTCTTGGATAAAGTCATTCATTCATATTGAATTACTTCCTAGTTCTTCTGTCTAGATTTGCTAATTCAAATTTTTCCAATCTACAAATGCTGCTGTGATACTGCCCAAGTGTTTGCTGCCTTCACTAGATTCGGGCGATTTAGCTTCGACTTCATTAACTTCCACACCCTTCTGATGTACTCTTTCTCAATTTTCGCTTTCATTTCTATCGTTAGCACTCTGTCAGATTCTAATACTCCTATGCACTTATAATTTTCTCTTTCTTTGAGGGATTTAATGTCTGGCCATCAGGTAATTGAATGCCTTCACTACTGACTACCTGTCTCTTTTTTATGACTAGTATAGCGCAGTTATCTATGCCAAATTCCATACGTATATTTTTGAATTACAGTTTGAATTAAGGAATCTATCTCTCTTTTATTCTTACTAAAATGCTTTAGATCATCCATGTAAAATAAATGGTTAATTGTTCCTTTACTATCTCTAAACTGATACCCTGCCTTTGCTTTCCTTAATACTAAACTGATGGGATTAAGCATAATATAAATATTAAAGGGGATAACGAGTCTTCTAGTCCATAATTTAATTCTTATTTCTCTCCAAATAAGTATATACAGTTTTTTATACATAAAGCATAATTCCAAACATCCCAAATAGCTTGATACAACAGAGTTTCAGGGAAAATATCACTGCTCATTCCATCATACATCACCAAAAATACGACATCACGCAATTCAATATTTTATGTTAAATGAAATTATGTATCCACAATGTTTAATATTTATCACAAATCTGCTCTATATAATTCCTTATGAATTCACTTTCGTGTTACAGGGATCTGAGTCATAATAATATCACGAACATTGAAAAAAGAAGTTTCCAAAACTTTTACAGATTGACGAAATTGTAAGTTGCATCACTCATGTCCCTACTGTTTTATTGACCATATGCGCCTAAATATTAAATATCATCCTCTCCTTTTGTCTCTGTCATTTGTATCTTCTTTGTTTCTATGTAAATGTGTAAATGAAGGTGTAGGTCTGTGTAACGATCACATTTAGACATTATTATTCTTCCATTCTTCATTTTCCTCCTTTTCTTTCAACTTCTTTCCCTTCTCATCGAACTTCAACTCTTTCTACTTCTTATTTTCAATCTGCTCAGCTTTTTTGTATTATCTTCTGCTCTCAATTGGTCATCGCTTTCTTTTCTTATGAAGTTTTCATCTTTGTTTTATCATCTTTATCTTCTTCTCATTCTCCTCTCTACTTTTACATTCTTCTTTTCCTTTTCTTTGTCAATTTGCTCTTCATCATACCTTGTTATATTCTCTGTTTTCTTCTTCGTCATCTTATTATTGTGTTCTCTGTCACTTCTTTTCATCTTCAGTTATTTCTTATTTTTCTAATTCTGTTTCTTTTCTCTCACTTTTATATTTTTCTTCTTCTTTTTCTTCGCCTAATACTTTTCCTTCTTCATATTCACTTTGTCATCTATTTCGTCATCTACAGTTTCTTCTTCTGCTTCTTTTCGTCTTCTCCCATTTCCTCTTTTTCTTCTCCATCTTCTTCTTCTTCTTCGTCTTCTGCTTCTTCATTCTTTTCCCCTTCTTTTTCTGCATATTATTCTTCAACTTCTTTTCTTTCTATATCATCAAACTTTCTTTTCCTCATTTTCAACTTTTGCGAAGGCATTTTGTATTCGTTTTCATCTTCACCTTCTTTTTCTACTAATTGCATTCCTCTTTTCCGCTTTTTCTTT
Source organism: Octopus rubescens (assembly GCA_027564515.1). NCBI lineage: Eukaryota > Metazoa > Mollusca > Cephalopoda > Octopoda > Octopodidae > Octopus > Octopus rubescens. The sequence continues at coordinate 2,054,014 of JAOPUL010004100.1, forward strand.
TCGTTTTGTTCCACTTCTTCTAATTCCTTCCCTTCATTTTCTTATTCTTCAAAATTTTCTTTCTCTACGTCTCCGTCTCCTTTTCCTTGTTCTTTAAATTCTTTTACTTTATCTTCTTCGTCTTTTCTTTTTCTCTCACTTGGTCTACGCTTTCTTCCTTTTCGTTTCCTTCTTCTCTTTTCTTTTTCCTCCTCTTTCCTTTTTCAGCCTCCTCCGCCTCATCCTTTTCCTTCTCTTCCTCTTTCTTCTTCTCCTCCTCCTCTTTCTTCTTCTTCTGCTACTTCTTTTACTTCAAAATGTTCTGCTTCTTCTGTTCTTCTCTCCACCAATTATTATTTCTTTCCTTTTCCAATATTCAGAATTCTTTTTCTGTTCTTCTACTTTCTATATCATTTACTTTCTACTTCTTCGATTCTTATGTTGTTTTTCAAATGTCTCCTCTGATTTCTCTTGTCTTTCCCATGCATTCCCCATTTTCTCATTCCTATTTTTGCCTATCTTTCTCTTCTTTCTTCACTTCGTCTACTTCATATTCCTCCTTTTCTTTCACAAATTCAGATTATGTTATTGCTATTATCATTGTTGTTGTTATTATTATTATTATCATTATTATTATTATTATTGCTGTTGTTGTTGTTGTTGTTGTTGTTGTTGTTGTTGTTTTCGTACTTAAAGCGACGAGCTGGCAGAATCGCCGGCACGCCGGAAAAATACTTAGTGGCATTTGTTCCGGATAAACGTTCTGAGTTCAAATTTCACTGAGGTCCCCTTTGCCTTTCATCGTTTTAGGGGTAATAAATTAGGTACCAGTTGAGCACTGGGTTTGAGGTAATTGACTAGTCTACTCACACATAATTTCAGGTTTTGTGCTTATAATAGAAAGAATTATTATTATTATTATTATTATTATTATTATTATTATTATTATTATTATTATTATCATTGTTAGGCGGCAAGCTGGCAGAATCGTTAGCACGCCGGGCAAAATGCTTAGAGGCATTTAGTCCGTCTCTACGTTCTGAGTTCAAATTCCGCCGGGGTCGACTTTGCCTTTTGCATCTTTAAAAGAAAATGTTATAATCTACGTTATAAAGCTTACAATTTTATTGTTCAATAATGATGATTATATAAATAATGATGATTATATAATCCAGAAATCCGAAAATAATTAAGAGAGTGTAAGTTTATATAACTATGGGACTATTAGAAACACAATTGACGGATACCGTTGATACGTTCAGAATTGCAAACTTGTAGCTATGCATTTGAACTTCTATTAATATCAGCATTCATACCAACTTTTTATTTTCTGTAAATATCACTTAATTCCATATTTTATGTTAAAAACAAATTGCTTAGCCATAATATTTGATATTTTGCCACAAATCTGCTCAATAAAATTTCTTATAAACTCACTATTATCTTACAGAGATCTCAGTTATAATAGTATCACGAATATTGAAGAAGAACTCTTCCAAAACTTTATAGCTTTACAGGATTTGTAAGTTGATTCTATCTGTTGGACACTATTTCATTGACGATGTACTTTCTAAATATTAAATGCATTCCCCCTCATTCTCTCTCTATCACTTGTCTCCTCTCTGTTTAAGTATGCAAATGAAGGTGTATGTCTGTGTGGCTACTACATTTAGTCATTGTTGTTCTCCCACTCTTCATTATTCTCTTCTTTCTCTTACAACTTCTTTTCCTCTCCATTCTTCTACAACATCTTTTTTCTTCTTTTCTATCTTTTTCTGTTTCTGATCCTTTTTTCTTCGTGGTTCTTCTCTTCTTTTACCGATTGGTCTTCTTTTTCGTTTTCTCTTACTTCTTTTCCCCTTCTTCTCCTACTTTTTCTTCTTCTTTCTCGTCTCTTTTTTTATTGTACTTCTCTTCCTACTTGTTCCTGAACAGTTTTATATTTTACATCTATTCTTTTTACCTCTGCTTCTTCGTTTTCATCTCCTTCATGCTTCTTCGTATTCTTATTAATCACTTTCTTCTCCAACATTCTATAATTGTTTCATTCCTTTTCCACAAAACCTCATTTATTATTCTCCCCTACCCCTCCATCTATTTTTATATTTTTACAATTTGTCTCTACTTTCTGTTCTCCTCCTCATTCGTTACTCCGTCTCTCTCTTCTTTATCTTCCTGTTTTTCTTTCGTTCTTCTCTTCTTCCTTTTCTTATTTTCTTTCTTCTTCTTCAACTTCCTCTTCTTCATCTTATTATTTATATTGTCATTATTTTTATCGTCATTACACCATCACAAACATTTCAATCCACAACAAGCTCCACCTCGTGCAATACATCAGAGAAGCTGCATAAAGAATTTGGCATGGGTGGGGGCCCTGATCAACTTAGATCAATCAACAGCTTTCGATAGGGTCCACCACCAATATCTAGCGGCTATCCTCACGGCAGCCAGTTTCGGACCCGTGATCTGCGGTTGGATCCCTGCGATGAGCAGCAACATCGGCTCAGAAGTTAAAGCAAATAGTCAGTAATCAGAACCACCACTCAGCATCATCCACTCTGTCCGTCAATGTTGGTCTCTCTCGTCTCTTCTGTATATACTTACTCTTGAACAAAAACTGCGGTAACTGAGATCGCTGAGCATCTTGCGAGAATTAGGATGGGAAAAACCATGTCACCATATGTGGACGGCGTCACCATGATAGTTTCGAATACATAGACCATCGCAGAAATCGGCATGTTCGAAGAGATTATGAGGCGATGACAAGAGAAAAACTCGACCAAGTAAAGTCAGTGGGCCTGCAACTGGTCATCCTGGAAAGTCAAGTCCATGCCGTTCAACAGCGTTGTATGGCGTTGGATGGGCGAACCAGTTAAATTATTCGGGATCTAGTTCGGTCCATATCTCCAATTGGAAAATAACTGGAACGAGGTGATGAGCAGAGTGGCCAATCTCACCTAGAAATGATCCAAGAGAAAGTACTTCCTGAAAGGCCGGAGAGAGGTAATGAACGCTTACCTCTTCTCCAACATATATTACCGCCTGACTATCGTGCCTAGCATTGTTTCATGCTCACTGATCTGGACCTACAGCCCTTTTGTAGAAGAGACACGGGCCAGAGGTCAGGCGCTCCATTTGCTGCCAACACTCGTTGAGTGGAGGATTGAGCATGCCGTAGGGGATGATGCACAGATAGACACTGAGGTTGTGACATCTCCGTCGTTTCTTTGACGGTGAACAGGAGTGGTAATCGTTTGTGAGACTCACATTTCCGCTGTTCGCCTCTTTGAGAAAGCTGCAGTTCTGGATTAAGCAAATACCAAGACATCTGCAATGTCGTTAAATGGTCATAACCTTTAGCCAATCGGACAATGTGATCGGTGTAAGCTTCACCATGGCGTTTTATAGAGAGTTAATGGCGGATAAGAGCGACGATGGATAAGAGCACCGCCTTCCTTTGGCCGGGAACGAGAGGCAGTGTTTATAGTTCTGGTGGCCTTAACGAAAGAGGTTGTCCCGTGGCATTTCTTTCGATTTTACGTTCCTAGTTCAAATTCTACCGAGGTCGACTTTGCCTTTCATCATTTCGGGGTCGATAAAATAAGTACCAGTCAAGCATTTGGATCAAGGTAATCGATTAGCTCCTTCACTCAAAATATCTGGCCTTGTGCCGAAAATAGAAAAATATTTGTTATTATTATTTTCTTCCAATAATGACACAAGGTCAGTAAATTATACTTTCAAACATATACGTGCAGATATCTTTATATAAGCATAATTTCAAAATACCCATAGAAAGAAGTACAGCAGGTTTTCTGGAAAATGTCAATACATCTTACATTACTCAATACATCTTACATTACCAAATTTATTCAATACTGAAAAGTATGTAATCCACAAGCCTGAAAATACGTAGCAGATAAACTTGATATTTTCAGGCCTACATCCGTGTAGCCACTCATTGGTACACTTATTAATGTCAATATCTATCACAATTTCTTATTTCTTATAAATATCACTTAAATCGATTTTTTTTTTTTTTTTTTTAGTTGATTAGCTATATTCGATTTTTATCTCGTATCAGCACAATATAATTTCTTATGAATTCACTTTCCTTTTACAGAGATCTGAGTCATAATAATATCACGAATATTAAAGACGGAACCTTTCAATTCTATTTCGGATTGTGGAAATTGTAAGTTGATTCGTCTTGGCACTATTTTATTAACGATACATTTCTAAATATCCAAATGTCTTCACCTCCTTTTCTCCCTCACTCATTCTTCTCTCACTTTTCTCTCTGTTTGCATGCGTGAATGAAGGTGTGCGTCTGGGTAACAACTTATTTAGATATTGTTCTACCACTTTTCATTCTTCAACTCCATTGACTTTTAATACTTATTATTATTTTACATCTTTTTTCTTACTTTTCTTCTACTTTCCTTTTTCACCTTTTCTCTTCTCAGTTCGTCTTGTTTATACTTTTAGTCTTCTTTCTCTTCTTTTTCTGGTACTTTTTCTTCCATATTATTTTCGTCTGCATTTTCAAACTCTTATGTTCTTCTTTTTCTTCTTCTACATCATCGTCGTCTCTAATTTATTCCTCTTTTACTCCTTTTTCTCCTTCTTTCACTTTTTTTTCTACATCTCTTTTCCACCATTTACTAACTCTTCTTTTTCTTCTTCACCTTCAGCTATTACTTTTTCCATTCCTTCTTCTGTTACTCCTACTTCCTTACTCGTCATTTTCTTCTTTTATTCCACTGTTCTTCTCTTTTCCTCTTCTTCACTTCCACCTCATTGCTCTTTTTCTTCTTCTGCTTCTTCCGCCTCTTCTTCGTCTGCTTTTTCTTCTTCTACTACTACTACTTAAAGACATTTTACTTCTTTATTCTTTTATTCGTCATCTTAGTATCTCTTTCCTTTTTCACTATTCCTTATCTTCTTTCTTTTTCTGTCCCTACTTCTACCATTCTTGTGTTATATTTCAACTTTCCCTCTTACGTACGTATTCTCGTCTCCTTCCTATCTATACCGCTTTTCTCTTCCCCCTAATGTTTTTAGTCACCCTTTTCTTCTTCACTTCATCATCTTCTTCATATTCTCTTTTTCCTTTCTTTCTTCAATATTTTCACCGTATTATTACTTTGTTGCTATTATTATTATCATTATCATCAGTGCTTCAAATACATACAGACATTATATATAAAGTATAATTCCAAAATACTCAAACAGTCAGGTAGCGCTAATTCTGTGAAAAAAAAAGGTCATTGCTCAATAGCTACTACTCAGATACTGTTAGATATCACCAAAATTAATGTCAGAAAAAAAAAAGAAGAATTTTGTGCATTAGACATACCCTATCTGTTTTGCCTCCTGAACAGATATTGACCCTATAATGAATTCTTGATAAGTAATCGATATTGTAAACATGACTTAAATGATTCAATACAGAAAATTATGTAATCCTGAAAATAATTAGCAGACAAATTTAATATTTTCGGGCCTAAAATCGTGTAGCCACCCTTTGGTATACCTATTAATGTCAATGTTTATCACAATTTCTTGTTTCTTATTATTATGGTTCAATATTTTATGTGAAACGAAATTGTTTTTTATCACGAATCTGCACAATATAATTTCTTATGATTTCATTTTCAAATTACAGAGATCTGAGTCATAATAATATAATGGTCATTGAAGAAAGAACCTTCCAAAATTTTAAGGCATCGTGGTCATTGTAAGTTGATCCATCTTGTTGGTACTGTTTCACTAACGGCATTTCTAAGATAATACCCTTATTATCTCTCAAAATAATGTTTGGCAAATAATTTGCATTATAGAAATTACAGTGAAATTGCTCAATGCAGAGAAATATATAATCTACAAACCCGAAAATAATGAAGAGAATGTAAGTTTTCATAACTCTGGGATACTTAGAAACACAGAATTGACGCGTATATTTGGTACTTTTAGAAATACAGACTTGCGTTCCTGCAATGGAGCTCCTGGTAATCTCAATATTTGTCACAATTTTTTCAATGAAATATCACGCAATTAAAATATTTTATGTAAAACTAAGTTGTTTATCCATGCATTTTTTAATGAAGTCACTTTCGTATTACAGAAATCTGAGTCATAATAGTATCACAAATTTTACCTTCCAAAACCTTCAGCAATTGTGGAAATTGTAAGTTGGATGCTATTTCTTTGACGATATATTTTTAAATATTCATGTCTTCACCTCCTCTCTCACTTGTCGCCTATTTGCTTCTATGTATGTTTGAGTGTGTATGTCAATATAACTACCATGTATAAGCGTTTCTTTTCCCACTCTTTATTCCTCTCCTTCTTATCCTGTTTCTTTTCTTGTTTCTTCTTACACTTTTCTTCATCTTTTTTCTTCTCTCACTGCGTCTTCTTATCCATTTTCCTTCTTTGTCTTGTTTTACCTCTCTTTCTTCATAAACATCTTTTCATCTCCTTTATTTTCACATTCTTCTCCTTCTTCCACCTGCTCTATTTCTTCTTCGACAACTCCAAACTCTTCTTTGTTCTTGTGTTTCTTTTTCATCTTCAAAGTTTTCCTATTTCTCTTTATTATCGTCGTTTACATGTTCTTCTTCAAACCCTCGTCCTCCTCTTCTTTCATCTGTTTTTTTCTTTTCTTCTACTTTTTTCCATTCTTCTCTTCCCAATCACTCATTTCCTTTTTATTTTCTTCTACTTCTAATTTTTGTTCTTGTTCTTCATATTCTTTATTTTCTTTTCTTCTTTGTTTCATTCTCCTAATTTTTATTGTCATTGTTTTCCTTCTATTATTTCTCAATAGTTTCTTCCTTTCTCTTCTTCAGCTACTCATTCTTTCTTCTTCTACTCCTCTTCCTCTTCTTCACATTTTTCTTCATATTCTTTCTTCTCTTCTTTTTCTAATCTTATTCTTCAACTTTTCTTCATCTTCCTCATTCTCTGCTCCTCTTCCTGTATATTCTTCTCATGCTTCCTTTTTTTTGTACTTCTTCATTTTCTACTTCATCTTCTCTTTCGTCTTTATATTAGCGCTATCCATACTATTACTTATATTATTATAATCATCATCATTATCGTCATCATCGTGGCAATAATGACCATCATAAAATTAGAGTTATAGGAAACAAATAAAGATTAAGAAACGGGGAAGGAGGAAGGGAGATAGAAAAAATACAAGATGTTAATCGGGGAGAATAGAAAGATAGAAAAATGGAAAGTCTTGCAAATGGGGCTGATTATTTTAGAATTAAAAGAGGAAGTGAGTGAAACAGAAAGCGAAATAACTATCAAAATATCCTAATACCATAATATAATACTATTATATAAAATCTTCAACATTAAAACGAACAGTCACGAAAGCAAGCAGCAGCGGCAAATAGAACCAGCAGTTATCTTCTCGACCTTTTCCTTCTATTTCCTCACTTCCTCCTACTCCTGCTCCTCTTTTCTTCGTTTTATCATCCTCCACCACAGCCACCTTTTCTCCTATGTTATCTATTTTCTCATAATTATTTTTTTTCCATCCAGTTTTCATTCTTCAAATTCTTCCACTTCTTTTGCACCTCCTCTTTCTTCTACTAATACTATTACTACTACTATTTTCATCCTTCTCTTTCTTCAACTTCTTCCCATCAGCATCATCATTATCATCATCTTCATCATCATCATCATCACCAACTAAACTACCACCACCGTCATCCACATCTTCATCATTATCTCCATTCTTTCTCAATCTTATTTTCTCCCTCCTCCTCCTACTACTACTACTACTACTATTATTATTACTACTATTTGTTTTCTTTTTCGTCTTCTAGTTATTCGTCTATTTGATCGTCTATTTGGTCGTCTTCAACATCTTTGATATTTTAGAATTGATATTTTCAAGAGTGCTCGCTTGTATCGACCCATCGGTACTCTTATTAATACCAATTTTCATCGTAATTTCGTATTTTCTATAAATATTCAATTTTATATTTTATGTGAAACCTAAATGTTATTCATAATATTCAATATTTTATCACAAATCTGTGCTATACAACTTTTTATGAGCTCACTATCATGTTTCAGAGATCTGAGTAATAATGAACTCAGCAATATTGGAAAAGGCATGTTCGAAAATAATACCAATTTAGTGGATTTGTAAGTTGATTAATCTTGTTGATTCAATGATGATATATATGTATATATATGTTTCCTCTCCTTCTCTCTTGCTCTTTCTCTTCATTCTCCACATCTCATTTCCTTCTACTTTTCTTTTACTTCTCTTTCTTCTTTATCTTTCTTACATATGTTACATGTTTCTTTTGATTCTTTCTTCTACATCTTCTCCTTCCTTTCTCCGTTTTTTTTCTTCTACTTATTCTTTTACTTCGTCTTCTTTTACAGATTTTTCAGTCATTTTTTTCTTTTCTTCTTTAGCCTCCAATTCCCCAGTCTCTTCTTCTCCTTTCATTTCTCCTCCTTATTTTTATTCTTCTCTTCCTTCGTTCGTTCCACTTCTTTCTTCTTCTCTTCATCATCTTATTGCGTACTTGTTTTTCTCTATTACCATCTCCTTCTTCTTTCCCTACTCCCCTTCTTCCATTGTTATGTTATATTTCAAACGTTCCCTTCCTTTTCTTTTCTCCTTCCCAATCATTTCCTTCTCTTGTTACTTTTACTTCTTTCTTCTCTTCATTTCTTTAAATATTTTTCTTTCTCTTCTATTTTTCTTCCTTAATGCACTAGTTAGTTTTAGATCTGACTCTTCTCACTAACTACTTCTTCCCTCACTTTCTTTAACCATCCTGCATCTCCACTGGGATTAACTGGCTTATCCCAAATATCATTCCAGAACTTTCTAGCTTCCTTTGTATTAGGCTTCTCATCTTCAGTAGTTTCTTCTACACTATTTATTTGGCCATAAAATCTCCCCTGGTTTGTCTCAAACAATCTGTTCAGTTGATATTGATCTATTCTATTCTGGTATCTGGAAAGCTAACTTGCTATTGCTATTTTAGCTGTTTTAGTTCTTCCGTGACTATCCCAAATCCTTTCTCTTTAACTAAATATTTTTCCCAAGAGAAGATTTAAATCTTGTGTTTCCTAACTAGTCCTGTTTCCATGCTTCTATTCTACTCAGATCTTTTCCACATCTGCTCCTTCCTATTCTTTTCTTGGGGAATACCTATTCTGCTAGTAACTAATGCTTCTCCTGTATAAATCAATAAGTGTCACCTATATTTTTAGTATCTATCCTACTGATAACAGAATCTTCTTTCCTAATAATATTTAGCAACTTCCTTTTAATGCTGGTAATCTTTTTCTTTCTTCTTTACTCATTGCTTCCTTCAACTCATCTAAAATCTTCTGATCTTTCTCACTGACGTCACTGGTGTCAATTTTCCCTTCCTAATCGATGGAGCTATTATTTTTACTTGAAGGCTCTTCTTTGGCTTGAACTATATCATGCTATTTGGCGGTTCTACTTCTTGATCTCTCTTTTTTTAGTTCCCTTGAGATCTCTTCTACCTCCAATTTTGTCAACTACGTTTTTTTCCTAATAGCATTAGCCTGGCCCACTAATCTCTGCTCTGTTACTTCAAACATCCTCTTTTTTACTCTGAGTGTTAATATATGTTTTCTGTAACCCCTTACTTTGGGTTCACTTCACAAATAGCACTGTATCACCACCCTATTCAAATTATTATTATTATTATTATTATTATTATTATTATTACTATTACAACTACTACTGCTACTACTACTACTAAAACTATCATTATTATTATTTTTGATTATTATTATTATTATTATTATTATTATTATTATTATTATTATCATTAATATTATAATTATTGTTATTTTAAGTATCAAGAATGCTACCTCGAATTTTGGAGAATCTTCAAATCTCAAGAATCTTAGGATGGCACTTTCTGCGCGTCGAAAATGCGGTCTCAATATCTTTCTCTTGGGTTTGAGTGTTATCCCAGTGCACCCGCTACCACAGGAATAAATGACGTCTTAGTCATCCACTATTTTTTCACCTCTCTGACTAGGAACTTTTTCAGGTTTCAAATCGCGATTTTGTTACCACATCCGTCATTTATCTGGGTGTCTATTGCTTGATAGCTCTCTAAAAAAGCTAGCCTTGCAGCCTCATCTCGATTACAATTACTTTCCCTTGCTCTTTCTGTCTTTATTTTAATATTCACCTTCTCCTGATTGCTCTATATGCGTAGTAAATCTGCCTTCCATATTTGCACATGTAATGCCCCCGCTCCATTTATGTAGACGCAGAACATATATAAAGCAGAATCTCCAAACACCTAAATAATGTGATCTCGCAGATTTTCTGGGAAAATGTCACTGCTCAATACATCATACATTAGCTAAAGTATGAAGTCCCTACTATTCGTATGCTGTCTCATATCACCACAATACATTTGAGACTGGACAATAGAAAAACGATGAATAATTTAGTAAATCGGCCAAACTTTGTCTGGCTTGCCTCCCAAATAGCTATTGTCTCTATAAAATAGTATTTGATAAATATTCTACATTATACAAATTACAGGTAAATTGTTCAATATAGTAAAATATAAAATCTACAAGTCTGAAAATAATTCAGAAATATCAGTTGTAAAAACTATGGGACGATTTTAGATATAGAATTTTCAGGAGTACACACTTGTATGCACGTACTGGATTAATATCAGTTTTCAACACAATTTTTTATCACTTAATTCTGTATTTTATGTTAAGCTAAATTGTTTAGTCAAAATATTTCATATTTTATCCCAAATCTCTTCTATACTATTTTTTATTAAATCACTTTCATCTTACAGATATCTGAGTCATAATAACATCACGACCATTGAAGTAGGAAGCTTCCAAAACCTTCCCAGGTTAAGGGGAATGTAAGTCTTGGTAACAGTATTTCATTAAAAATACATATTTCTAATTAATAAATGTTTCCTCCTCCTCTCTGCCTTCATTTTTCTCTATCTTCACAATAAATGTGAGACTGGACAACAGATAAATAGGGAATAACTTTTATTAAATCGGACATACCCTGTCTGGCCTGCCTCCCAAGGTAGTATTGTCTCTATAAAACAGTATTTGATAAATAACCTACATTATATAAATTACAGGTAAATTGTCAAACATAGTAAAATCTACAAATCTGAAGATAGTTCAGAGAATGTAAGTTGTAAAAGCTATGGGATGATTTCAAAATATAATTGAGGGATACAGTTGATATTTTCAGGATCATACACGTGCATCAACGCACTGGATCCTCCTATTAATATCACTATTCATCACTATTTGTTACTTTCTATACATATTTCATAATTTGACACTTTATATTGAAAGAAATAGTACAGCCATTTTAATACTTTATCACAGATCTGCTCTATACAATGTTTTATTAAATAACTTTCATATTACAGAAATCTTAGTCATAATATTATCACAACTATTGAAGAGGGAACCTTCCAGAACTTTCCTGCATTAAGGGCAATGTAAGTTGGTTTAGCTTTGGTAATACTATTTCATGCCAATATATTTCTAAATATTAAATGTTTTCTATCCCCTCTCCCGCTCTCCATTTCTCTCACTCTGTCACTCTCTCTCTCTTTATCTCTTTATCTCTCCCTCCCCCTATCTCTCTCTGTATTCATTCTCCCCCACCCCATCTAATTCTTATACTTTTTCTGCTTCTCGTCAGTCCCTTCTCCAATCTTATATTTTTGCTCTAATTCTTTTTATCCTTATTTTCTGTATGCTATTTTCTGCATTCATACGACCTGAAGTTTCGATGATGTAGTCGTCAACATGTTATCTCCCCGTACTTAAATCACTTATTATTATTGTGGTTGTTTCTCTCTTCAGGTGACACATTCGGATTCTCTGTATTTCTAGTTGTTTTTATTTCAACAGTTTCTTCATTTCTTTTAGAGATACATTATCATCTATTGGGAGTGTTACGTCGATTAGCAGGAAATATTTACTTGGTGATCCTTGGCAACACAATGTCTGGCTGCTTAGCCCTGATCTCTCTATCTATGTGTGCATTGGAATATCCCATAGTATGGTTGCGTTGTTATTTTCCGAGACCGCTTCTGGGGTATGTCTATACCATCTTCTTTGTGTTGGCATTCCACAGTGCTGACAAAATTTACAGCCTATGTAAGGTAAAACTATCATATTTGAGGCTATTTTTTTTTTTGGCCAAGTCTGTTCAGCCAGAGACAGTATTAGTTATTGTTTCTTCCCCGACATTACATATTCTGTGTATTATTTATTGTAGTTTCCTTCATTGTATATTTTTAGTAGTTTATGGAGGGGGAATTGATTGTGTGTCGCAATTAAAATACTCTTCAGGCTCTGCTTTGAGTTCCACGTTTCACAACCTGTGTTGAGATTTATCTTCCTGTTTCTTCTCTGTTCATTTAAATCCAGTAATTGACATGCAAGTGCTTTCCTTGCCATCGTTTTCTCATGACAATCTGTTGTTCTAGTTTTAGCTCAGATTTCAATATCATTATTATTCCATTACATGCTAATTTAATTAGCATCAATATTATCATGAGGTTTTTGTGGCAACAAATCTCAAATCCCAATAATCTTTCTTATGATTCTTGCAGAATACGGGATTGCACTTTTCTGTACGTCGACACTGCGAGTTTCAATTCCAATATCTTTCTTGTCTCTTTTTTGGTGTTGCGTCAAGTACACCAATTAACACAGGAATAATTGCTGTCGTAGTCTTCCATAAAATCTTCCACTTTCTGGCTACGCCCTGATATTTCTCAATTTTATTTTTCAATTTCTTTGGTATCTACTCTGTTATCATATGGTATTGCAAAGTCTCTGATCTTACACTGTTTATTTAGTCCTCTATAATCATATCTGGTCATTGCTTTAATAGTAATATCAGTCTTCATGAGAATTCCCATATAATTCTGTAATTCTTATTCTCCGTCACACCACCTGGTTCGTGCTCGTACCACTCTTCTGTAATTGCAAAGTCACACTCAACTAATATCCTAATACACCCTTGCCGAAAGTGAGCAGCGTATCTTAATACTATCATATCGTGTTTATTGCTTTAATGATATTCTCTTCATTTATTTTTGTTTCGAGCACCATCTGAATTTTCCTGTACTCCTTAAAGTTTTTCACGCTCACTTCTCTTTTCATTATCCTATCATCTTGCAGCTCCCCTAGGTATTTGTATCCCTCATTATTCGACAGCGATTTGATACCATTTACTAATGATAATTTTATACAATCTGAGTTTATCTTCTGTTTTTTTCTTTATAATCAACACTGCGCGCTTATCTACCCCACATTGCATTCTAATATCCTTGCTGAATACTCTTACTGTTTGGATTAAAGAATTCAAGTATTTTTCACTTTTTGTATATGGTTTGAAGTCATCTATAGAAATCAGGTTATCAATTTTCACCTTGGTTTTGATAAATTCGTAGACAGACCTGGGTTTTCTCAGTATACTTGTCAGAGATTAATGCAATGACTAAAAGTAATATAGAGAGGTTATCTCCATGAAATTACTATTACCATTATTATCTTATGAAAACTCTCAACTCATTTGCTGGGTATAACGTAAAGTGTCAGCTGTCCCCAGCCAGCAGACTAAGGTGATACTTATTCTGATCATGCTTCGAGAATCCCGCGGAGAATTTCTTGCAGTTCCAAGCAATGGTGATTTTTGTAGGTGTTCAATCTTTACATTTGTACCAATCATCTTGAGCCATGTTGGTAGTTGAATACTGATACTTCCAAGCGCGCCAATTACTACTGGTATCACGTCTACTCTCTTCATTGTCCACAACCTTCGTATTTACCACTTCAAATCGTCATAGTTGTTCAGCTTTTCTCCTTCTTTCTCTTTGATCCTGTTGTTACATGCTATGTCGATTATTATTCAGGCCTTTTCTCGTTTTTTCGCTACTACAATGCCAGATTTCCGATGTCTGATCTGATGGTCACACTGGATCGTTACATTTCACAGGATTTTGTACTCTTCATTCTCGGTAACTCCTTCTGGGATTTGGTCATACCACGTCTTTGATCTTTGTAGGCTATGATTTCCACAGAGCTCCCAATGGATCATTCTTGCTACATTGCCATGTCGTCTTTTGTACTCTCGTTGTGCCAATTTTGGGCATTCACTGATAATATACCATACTGTTTCACTCCACTCACCACACATTCTGCATTTGTCACTCTCAGTTGTGTTGTCAATTCTGCACTTCACATAATTCGTCCTCAACGCCTGTTCTTGCGCCTCGCATATAAGTGCTTCTGTCTCTATCTTCAGGTCACTCCACCGCATCCATAGCCAGCGGCCTTCTGTATCTGTCTTGGCGTTCGTATCTCTTGCAAATTGGCCGTACATTTTTTTCTCTTCGATGTTATTTATTTTTTTATTTTTTTGCTCTTTTCCTCTTTAAATTGTTATTTCCTTATTATTATTATTATTATTATTATTATTATTATTATTATTATTATTATATTATTATTATTATTATTATTATTATTATCTGCAGTCAGTCGTCGCGACTATGACTGTTAATGGCTTTGGCATGACTTGATAAGCTTTCTCCATACTGCTCGGTTCTTCGCTTGGGGTTTGCTATTTATAATGATCGATTCCTTTCCACTTCATGTTCCGTTTTGCAGTATTTTTGAATATCAGTCTAGGTATTCCCGTAGTTTCTTTTCCGTTTGCATAGTTGAGAGGATGAAAAGCACAACTGTTTTGTACAACTACCGCTCTTAAACATAATAAAATAATATAAATTATTCCTCAGTACATAAATTGCTTCATGCTGTTAAAATGTAGACATATTTGTGGTGGAGAAGCAATCTCTTACGCCACATATGTTCTTTAGTATATCTAGGTCATCTGAATAACTGGGAACAATATAATTAAGTGGTTTCTTGTTGAAATCTCCATACTTACATGAATATCTAAATGTGTTCTATTTACGTACACATTACTTTTTAGGAATCTGTATATTACGCAATGAGCATTTCACTTAAGACAATAAGCTCCATAATTACGATAAATCTTTCTTTTTTTTTGTTGTTATTAGAATAAATTAGACAAGGTGTATAAGGTATTTTATTGATAAACACATCTCGAACAGTGATGGGATATTAACGTCTTAGATGCCAGAGCGACGTCTTATCTACTTGAAGATAAAGAATAAAAATTGTTTGTCACAATATTTAATGTAGTGAGCTTAGGAAAATGTTTAATTCATTAAAATTATACCCGTATTTGGGAATGAGAGATGTCATTGATTTCAATGATTAAGTCTGGTAAATTAAAACAACTTCGAATTCCAAATTAATTAACAATTTGATGTGGCATGCATTCGAAGGAGAATATGATATCTGGTGAAATTAAAAATAATGTAAAATTAAATAGTTGTTTATGGTTATAAAATACCAAATATAATTAGATTAATGTTTGGCTATACCTTTCTGGATGTCTGGACTACGTAATGACATTTTTATTGAACGCCATAAAAAATTCAAACTACAACACTAATAGAAGCCAGCGAGCGAACTTTTACGTGATTCCTCTAAACGTGTAAAACCGCATACAAAGCTCCATCGTACCATACAATAACCAAACTAAAGAAATAAGCATAAGAATAATTGATAATATGAAGTAGAAAGTATGTCGCTTTAGCTTTGCTGTGAAGAGTTGACAACGTGGTAACAACATACTGTTTCTTCGCTGACGGAGAAGAACAAGCAGAATAGATTTGCGTCTTTTCCGATGAGTGTCTATCATGACGTGAAGCTAGTCACATTCGTCACACTTTTTAACAATAGAAACCGGCAAAATCTATGGATGAAATCTTTTGTCAAGTTTTAACTGCGAGATTAAATTTAAACTTGTTTATTAAAAAAAAACTGATACTTTACATTGCAGATAATTCTAAAACACTCCAATTCATGCAGAATGAATTAATTACTAGGGAATAGTTAGTTAATACATTAATCCGTATTGCCTAAGAATGAACACAAATATGCGCACCCATATATGAATAGACGAAACGTCACTGAGGAAATAAAATGTATGTTATATAAGTGTGAATGTTGTTTGCGAATATGTATAACATAGAAATGTTTTTATAAACAACAATATCAGTTTGTATGATCGCTGATATTTAGAACGTAAACAACAATATTGATGACAATAGTGTTACCCAGAATAGCGATGGCTAGGGTAATAATTTGATAATGTGATAATCACCAACACCATTATCAAAAACTGATCATCACCATCACCATTATCAAAAACTGATCATCTTTAGCAGTTGCAGCACCATCATTATTCAGATTAGACTAAAAGTTTAGCTAAGTGCCATTTAGTACACAAAACAAATTGCTATAAGCTTCCAATAAATCCGCTTATAAAAGATGGTTATTCTTTTATTAATAAACAAGAAACGGTCAGCCGAATTGTATTTTCTTCTGTCAATGGAAAAATTAAAGCCTCGATTTCTGATATTGCTCTTGGACAGTGTGAGTGTTTAATGTCTAGATATTGGAACTAATCTTTCCGGCGTTCAATTCCATCAACCGAGTTTCTAAGTATATCACCGTCATTACCTTTTCTTTGATTAACTTTTATGTCTTTCTTTCACTGCCATATACATAGATACATACATACATACATACATACATACATACATACATATATACATACATACATACATACATACATACATACA
>JAOPUL010004100.1:2093486-2103886 GCA_027564515.1 Octopus rubescens
GGTGCAGCTCCCTGGCATGCCAGTCTCCAGTCAAACCGTCTAACCCATGCCAGCATGGAAAATGGACGCTAAATGATGATGATATACATATGAAGGGCTTCTTTCAGTTTCCATCTACTAAACCCAATCACAAGGTTTAAGGCAATAGTAGCAGATACTTGCCCAAGGTGCCCCACAGTGGGACTGAACCCAGAACCATGTGGTTGGGAAGCAAACTTTTTACCATAAAGCCACGCCTGTGCTTATTTATTTATTTATTTATTTATTTTTGTTGTCGAGCATTGTATATCTAAGGTGTCCTTTTCTTTAAGATGGTAAGAGTCAACTGTCAAGAGTATGTCACAAATTAGGAGATTCTGAGAAGAGAAGGTCACGACATCTCCAAGAGATTATCGCAGAGTGCCAATTATACTTGGCTGGCCATTCTTTGTCCAGCCAATCAACAGGATTCAAAAAAAAAAAAAAGATGGCATGATGTAAAAGGAGCAGACCAAAGATCAAATGGGAGGGGGGGGGACAGACATTTCAAGATGATCTGAAGACAGCTAACATAACATGGAATGGATGTGCATGAGTAGTAGTAGCCGACAAAACCCAGTAGCGGGGTGGGGGTACTTACCGCCCAATGTGCTGAGCAACGCATGAGGTCCTAAAGCTGCATGGTAAAGCTGAGGGAGATGTGGTTGATATTTCTAGCAGCCATGCAGAGGCTAGTAAGTTATTGTTATTGTTAACAATTTTAATACAAAGAGCAATAAATATGTTAACCAGAAACAAAATAAATATACAGTGAGTAACAAACAATATTAGTCAATGACGAATATTGTTTCCATTATTTCTGCAAATATGGGAGATAACTCTGTACAAGTTTCAGTCTTATTAGACCTCGTCAGTGAACCACATACATCAAACATATTTACTAAAATAGAGATGAGAGAAACTCTAAGCAGGTTCAGTATACATAAGTTGGAGTAGAAATATGGAAATGATCAGAGAATAAATTACACAGAGACGCTATCCACAGACATGGTTGTGTAGTTAAGAAGCTAGCTTTGCAACCATGTGATTTTGGGTTCAGTCCCACTGCACAGCACTTTGGTTAAGTGTCTTCTACTATAGCTCTGGGTTGACCAATATCATAAGACAAAAACTGAAGAAGGCTGGAACATATAATGCTTGAATTGTTGTGACTCTAATAACCAAGATGAGGACACTGGTCTGAATATTAATTGCTAGTAAGGACACCATATTTAATTTTGCAACCATAATATAATACTACCAAATACATTAAAGGTTTATAAGTCAATACCATGTCCTACTTTTGTGTTAGCAGTGGGTTGTTTTTATTTTTAAGTGTATCTCTACAAATTTCCCATAGAATTCAGAGCCTGAAAGTTATGACGTTTTGTATATGAACATGTCTATGTAAACAATGCAATCGAAGATGGTAAAATAGGTATTAGGTGTATATACATATTTCAGGAGTTATTGCTCTTTCATCAGTACCACATCCAACCCATTAACTATCCATGAATACATTGCTCAAATAGCCAAAGTTTAGTGGTGTAACACTATTGGATAGATCAATTTATATATTAAACACATCCCTGGTAACTTGTACGTACATATTAATTACTGGTAGGGACATCGTATTTCGTTATACAACCATAATATACTACAAAGTATATTAAAGGTTTATAAGAAAAAAATCTGTAGAGATGATTTACAACACCAACTTCAGGAAGCCAGCTAATCACCTGATAATCTATTAATCTGGTGACAAAGCTAACCAGATTGAATACATTCTCACTAGAAAGCGAGATACATGGTTGCTCATAAATGCAAAGACCTTCCCTGGTGAAGAATGTACCCTCACCCAGCATAAGTTAGTCATTAGCGACTTTAGATTTAAGGCTAGAGGGATTCCAAGAAGCAGACCAGTCTGGAAAAGAAGGATTTGGAAGCTTAAGGATCCTTTAAATGATCAGAAATTTAGGGACACTTAATTGAGAAATTTAACGAGGAGGAGGAGGAACTACAGACATGTAACATAGAGGACAACTGGAAGTTCCTATGGGACAACTTACTGAGGGCCACAGACCAAATCTGTGGCTGGTACAAAAACCCAACCAGATCTAGGGTGGTGAAATGGTGTTGTAGACAAGGCCATTAGAGCAAAGAAACAGGCCTGGAAGGACTGAAAGAATGGTGGTAGCAGAGAACTATATCAGGTAACTAGGAGGGAGGCTAGAAGGCAGGTATACTTAGCCAGGGGAAGAGCAGAGAGGAAGAAGTTTGCCAATATTCTGTGGCATGAAATCCCTCAGAGTGAAAAGCAGATTGTATGATGCCTGTGTACAAATAGCTATGCTACATGGCAGTGAAACATGGGCTGTGACTACTGAGAACATGTGAAGGCTTGAAAAAAATGAAGCTATTATGCTCTGCTAGATGGGTAATGTCAGTGTGCATGTACAACAGAGTGTAAGTGATTTGAGAGAAAAACTGGGTATACGAGGCACCAGATGTAGTGCGCAAGAGAGAAAACTGTGCTGGTATGGTCATGTGATGCATATGGATGAGGACAGCTGCATCAGAAAGTGCCGATCTCTAATTGTGGAGACAATGTGCGGAAGGTGTAGACCCAAGAAGATGAGGCGAAGTGGTGAGAAATGATCTTCAGATATTTGGCCTCATAGAGGGGATGACAAGGGACCAAGACTCCTGGTGGTTTGCTGTGCTTGAGAAGACACATCAAGGTAAGTAAAATCGTGGTTGTCCTTGCATACAGGTATGTCCCCTACATCCCTCTTCAGCTGAGCAATCCTAATCTTGTGGGCTCGTAGGTACTGGTGCCATGTAAAAAGTGCTTGTGCCAGTGCTGCATAAAAGCACCCTGTACGCTCTGTAAAGTGGTTGGTGTTAGGAAGGGTATCCAACCATAGAAACAATGCCAAAACAGACATGGAACCCGGGTAGCTCTTCAGCTGGCCAGCTCCTGTCAAACCATCTAACCCATGCCAGCATGGAAAACGGATGTTAATTGATGATGATGATGATGATGATGATGATGATACACTTAAGAATGAAATAATCTGAATGTATCAATTAAGTTAGTGTTAACATATTTAATGAAGGGAGCATCAAAATATATAGAAAAATTATTTGGTGAAGGTGAAAGAAAAAACCCCCATTACTGATTGATGTAATTTCTCAACTTACTGGCTCTGTGACATAGTTTTAATTAACAGGTGGAGCTATTTCACTTCATTTACCTTACTAATTAGCTTTGAGTTGTTAGGAACATCACACAATTCTATTTTTACCCCTTTATAGATATGCAATGCTAATCATGTGACTCTTTATAAAAACAAAACAAAAAAAAAATCAATATTTGGTGTAAATCCTATCATACGTCTTAATAATGAAACAATATAAACCCATAATCTCTTGAGAATATTTTGGTAAATGTAATAATATCAGTTCCTGTGTTGTACTTGTTTGACAAGTCCATAAATCTGAGATTATGCATAAAAAACTAAAACAATTAGCAGAGAGAGTGTAGCCGTTAAAAAATACAACTATACTGATATATTCACTTTCACTGTATGGTTATTATTATTATTATTATTATTATTATTATTTCAAGGCAGCGAGCTGGCAGAATCGTTAGCATGCCGGGAAAGGCGGCGAGTTGACAGAATTGTTAGCACGTCGGGCAAAATACTTAGCGGCATTTCTTCCAACTTTACGTTCTGAGTTAAAATGCTGCTGGGGTCGACTTTGCCTTTCATCCTTTCAGGGTTGATGAAATAAGTACCAGTTGAGTACTAGGGTCAATTGAATCAACTATCCCCATCCCCGAAAATTTCCGGCCTTTGTGCCCAGTATAGAAAGGATTATTATATTTATTTCAAGGCGGCGTGCTGGCAGAATTGTTAGCATGCCAGGAAAAATGCTTAGTGCAATTCTTGCAACTTTACGTTCCGAGTTCAAATGCAGCCGAGGTTGACTTTGTCTTTCATCCTTCCGGGTCGATAAAGTGAGTACGAGTTATGAACTGGGATCGATAAAATCGACTACTCCCCTCTCCCCCAAATTTCAGGCCTTTGTGCCTAGTATAGAAAGGATTATTATTATTTCAAGGTGGTGAGCTGGCAGAATCGTTAGCACACCAGGAAAAATGCTTAGCGGCGTTTCTTCCGACTTTACGTTTTTAGTTCAAATGTCGCCAGGGGTCAATAAAGTGAGTACCAGTTATGAACTGGGGTTGATGAAATCGACTACTTCCCTCCCCCCAAAATTTCAGGCCCTTGTGCCCAGTATAGAAAGGATTATTATTATTATTTCATATATGCACAACAGATTAAACTGTTGGAAAAGAAAGATTCCTAACATCAGGCTATGACAAGTAACCCTAGAGGCCAAGAACCTTCCTAAGTATTCTAGCTGTCCCTAATAATACTGTTTTCTTGAGCTGCACTAAACTAGGTTTTATGCCTATGTCCTCTATCCATCTGTTCAAATATTATTATTATAATTATTATTATTATTATTAAGGCAGAGAGCTGGCAGATTTGTTAGCATGCTGGACAAAATGTTTAGCGGCATTTTGTCCGTCTTTACGTTCTGAGTTCAAATTTCGCCGAGGTCGACATTGCCATTCATCCTTTCTGGATTGATAAAATAAGTACCAGTTGTGCACTAGGGTTGATGTAATCGATTAACCCCTCCCCTCAAATTTCAGGCCTTGTGCTTATAGTAGAAAGAATTATTATTATTATTACTACTTAGTCCATCTCTACGTTCTGAGTTCAAATTCCGCCGGGGTCGACTTTGCCTTTCATCCTTCCGGGGTCAATAAAATAAGTACCAGTCTAAAACTGGGGTCGATGTAATCGACTAAACCCCTCCCCCAAAATGGCTGGCCTTTGTGCCTAAATCAAAAACCATTATAGAACCAGGGGCAGTCTCAGGCAGGTTGGTATCAAAAGGGTAAAATAGAACATCACAAGAGAAAGTGTTAATATTTATAAAATTACTAGTTATGCCTATAAGGAAACGGAGAAAAAATTTCGACCAACAAAAACAAAGTCATATATTTGCTGCGCTATGTTTACTTTAACTTTTAGTACACTGAATTGCCTTGAGAATTCTTTCCTTGCCACTGAATTCTTTTTGAGGAAGCAAAAAACATGAGCATCTACTGTTTTGAAATTGTTATAACTTACATTGTATTGTGTGTACAGACTTGATTTTTTTGTATACTAATAAAGGAATGGATGAATATTTTTATGTAATGCATTAAGGAATAGACAAAAGAGTTGAGGCCAGTACTTTCCTTAAATCAGCGAGCCATGGATAGTAGTATCCACTCAGTACATCATTCAAAATAGCACAATAAGCAGTTTCCATCCTCATTATCATGTCGAATCATTTCACCATTGATATCTGCCTGAGTAAATCCTTCAAAATTGTCATCTGAGTCAGAATCAAACAAGATTTCTTCTTGAAAAGCTTCAAATGCAGGAGCGGCCATTTTCGTTTGGTAAAAAATCCCAAAAAATGCGATCAATTTAAAAGCTTGTGTACCTTGTGGTGAGTAAATGAACAATGAAAATGGCGTCACAAAACGGAAGTTTAGCCTCGTTCTGAATCGAAAGTAGGCTCTTTCCAGATTAAAGTACCAGGAATAAGCTTCGTGAAGTGTTTATTTTAAGCAGCCCTCTCAAGGCGGCACAATGCACCTGCAGCTACAGGGAAGAAAACTCGTATGCCAACAAATTGCAACAATGCCATGGAGAATGTAAACCTAATGTACACACTATATGGGTGGTTCTCGACTTTTTTTGCCCGATGCACTCTTTTCACCTTATGTCATAGTGTCATTCCGCCTCCTTTCCAAGATTGTCCGATTCGAAAGGTGCATTCCAAATAATATATATATTATTGAAAATCTTTATTCTTTTCCATTGTGACTGTGAAACATAAAGGTGTTCGTGACAGTGGCATGATAAAAGCAACCAGCGCACACTGTAAAGTGGTTAGTGTTAGGAAGGGCATCCAGCCGTAGAAACCAAGCCAAATCAGACTGGAAACTGGTGTACCCCTCCAGCATGCCAGCTCCGGTCAAACTGTCCAACCCATGCCGGCATGGAAAATGGATGTTAAAGGATGATGATGATGATTAGAACATATACATTTACATGAATTATTTTTATAGTGGAGTTTTACAAACTTATTAGCAATAGAAAATGTTGATGGATTTTAAAACTTGAATACATGTACAGAAATGTTTTAAAAGTCATAACTAATTGCTTAACAGAGTTAACTGAAGCCTACTTCAATAAACAAAAAATTCAATAGAAATTGAAATATTTATCTTCATTTTATTTAATTTTCAAGCTGTGAGGAGCTTGAAGGCAATACAAATATCAATATTCCAAATGTTTGGCTCTGCCAATCTATGAACCCAATAAACACCCCCACCTCTGAAACCCTGCACTATACAGTTACTGTTCTGTATGAATACTTACATGTTGACTTAAGTGGCCTCTTTGAGAGAATGATTTACCACAGATATCACAGAGATATGGTTTCTCTCCAGTATGGATGCGTTTGTGTTTAGTTAAAGTACTACTTCCATAGAATGATTTATCACAGATGTCACAACGATATGGCTTTTCCCCTGTGTGAATACGTTTGTGAGTTATTAAAGTATTTCCACGAGAGAATGATTTACTACAGATATCACAGTGATATGGTTTCACTCCTGTATGAATGCGTTTGTGACTGGTGAAGCTATCGTTATGAGAGAATGATTTGCCACAGACACCACAGTGATATGGCTTCTCTCCTGTATGAATGCGTTTGTGAATAGTTAAAACATTTCCCCGAGAGAATGATTTGTTACAGATATCACAGTGATATGGTTTCTCTCCTGTATGAATACGTTTGTGTATAATTAAAGATTTTCCCTGAGAGAATGACTTACCACAGATATCACAGTGGTATGGCTTTTCACCTGTATGAATACGTTTGTGATTAATTAATTGTTCATTTTGAGAGAATGACTTACCACAGATATCACAGTGATACGGCTGCTCTCCTGTATGAATACGTATGTGTATAGCTAAGCTATTACTTCCAGAGAATGATTTGTCACATACATTGCACTGATATGACTTCTCTCCTGTATGAATGAGTCTATGAGTAGTTAAGTACCCACTTTGAGAAAATGACTTGCCACAAATATCACAATGATATGGTTTCTCTCCTGTATGAATACGTTTGTGGATTATGAGGTTACTGTTTTGAGAGAACGATTTACCACATATATTACAGCAATATGGTTTCTCCCCTGTATGAATACGTTTGTGAGTTGTTAAGTGATGATTTAGAGAGAATGATATCCCACAGATATCACAGTGATATGGTTTCTCTCCTGTATGAATACGTTTGTGTGTGGTGAGGTTGCTTCTTTGAGAGAATGATTTACTACAGATATCACAGTAGTATGATACTTTTCTTTTCTCTTTCTTTATATCAACAGGAAAATCAATACTTTCAGAATCTGTTTTTAATTTCTCACAAAATTCATTTTCCATAATTTTTCTCGTCTGAAGATAATATGATGATGTACTTCTTTTCATTCTTATATGTTATTCTTCTGAAATATGACTTTTGCTATATTTCCATCTGCTGTGATCTTTGTCAATATCTGAAGATATAACAAATCGTTAGGTAAATTTGTCCAAATGTAAATAGAATGCAAAACCATCTTGTAAACATTCCTAGCAATGAAGAAGAGAAATGTTACTATTAATCTCAGTTCAGAAGAAATATTTCACCATAATTTACCATAGATTTATATAAACAGAGTTATTATATCTGTCCTATATAACATCTTCCTTAGGTAATTTTGAAAAAGATGGTAGATAAATATGACATATCTGGGTTAAACAATTCTTTGAGGCCAATGTCATTTGTTAATCTGAAAGAACAGAGAAATAATGGCATAAGATATAGATATAGAATAGTTGAAATTTTACTATACTTCTACAAAAATAAACTGTAGAAATAAACTTTTATCAGAAAAATTACAATTATCCAAAGAAAGGAGTTTGAAAAGCATGGATTCTTCGAAAACAAATAATTTCTTTAAAAATGCGAATTACATGTTTTAGAATATGGAATATAATAAAATGATGAAAACTACTGAAAAAAAACAACAAAAACAATTTTATTTTATTCATGATTGCTAATCCGAAAGTCTGCTACCAAAATTCCAATATAATCATAATCAATGTCAACTGAAACATATCTCTAGAAAATTCCATTAACCTTCTGCCAAACATCATGCTAATTATACACATTGTTTTGAATTAATCATGCCTTATCTTGTAATTTCATAATTTCAATGATGTGACTGTTTATTTTTAGAATGACATTGAAGGATAGGTGAGAGAAGCCAGACCTGGCCAATTTGAACATAAAACAAGTTGAATACTTGGGCTAGACATGGCCAGTCTAAATGCTAATAGGTTAAATCGGGAGGGACGGGGGCATCTGTAGTTATGCCAATTATGTGGTCTTTTCAAGGTTATAATAATTATCATCATCATCATCATCATAGACTTAAAACACATAACAACGTAGGAAAAAGATATTGCCTCACTTTTTACTTATAGGATAATACTTCCAAACTAAAATGTTGATCTGATATTTTTGAAAACCCAGAGTTGACTTTTAAATGTGATATAAAATAAATTACAGATTTGGTGAACATCATTAATTTAAAACCTTTTGACATTGCGAGTCAGATATCGATATGTCTGGAGAACACAGAATTTGGTACCTGAGATATTAGATCTGATTTTAGATAAATCTTGATCATTGATTCTAAATATGCCATCAGTTTTTCTCCCATCAGCTCTGGTTATCAAGATATGTTATACCCCTAATTGCTATGCATACAACTGATAAGGCTCAAGGACTGATGACTACAAATCATTATTGTTGTCTTTTGGATAAAAAATATGGCTTCATACAAAAATATGTTTATTTGTAATTAAATTACATTCATAGAATCAGATAATGGTGAAATAAGCGTAGAAAGTTATCATTGATATAATGTTCATTTACTCAGACGTCTCACGAAAGCACTGTTTTTGAGACTTCCTGTGGTGAGCTGCCCCAGGACAATCATCTTGAATAGTCCATGGTATCTTTCATCCATAGTTCTTAAATTTTGGGGAATATCGTTTACCCCATTCATCACTTAAGCCAGCAAGGTTGTCTGGGAAACGATCCAAGTGATTGTGGATGTAATGCACTTTGATGCTCATATTACACACCTGTGCCAGTGACATTAAAAACACCCGTGCCGGTGACACGTTAAAGGCATCCAGTACACTCTCTGGAGTGGTTGGTGTTAGGTAAGGCATCAAGCCATAGAAACCATGCCAAAACGGACTGGAGTCTGGTACAGCTCCCTGGCTTGCCAGTCTCCAGTCAAACTGTCTAAGCCATGCCAGCATGGAAAACGGAGATTAATTGATGATGATGATGATGATGATGGAAAGAAGAGAACATGTTCTCCCAAGAAAATGTCTTACAATCAGAGTGAACAAAGACGATGCATCTGCTTCAGCACTGTTTATTGAATCTTGGAAATGTGGGTCAGTCATGGGTTCTTTGATTTGTGGCCCATCGGAAATAACTGCCATCAGCATTTCTATGCTCAGTGCTGGAAATGTTCTGCGTATGTAGTCAAAGCAGTTCCCTTTTTTGTTCAACCATCACAAACTGTTTCATCAAACCTGGTTTGATATCCACTGGTGGTAAAATGATCTTGTCTCAGTCAGCCAAGGATTCTGCCCTCCTTTCCTCCAATGACCACATTTACTCACAGAGGCCAATGTTTTCTTACCCAGTGCTCATCCTTAGATCATCTACTACCCCAGAGACAGGTAAAGCAGGGATATTTGGTGTATCCACTCTGCCCCACCCAGGAGAAAATTCACCATCTTAAGATTCACACAGATTAGCCATTGGTGATTGTGTTCTAGTTGCTCAGTCATCTTAGTTGAGTGACCAATTAGGGTTGATCCATATTTGTTGGATTGTGTAGAAGCATATTTTAAGCTCTTTAAAGTCAATGTCGGGGGAATTTGAACTCAGAACATAAAAATTGACAAAATGCCACTAAGCATTTTGTCCAGTGTGCTAATGATTTTTGCCAGCTCAGCAACAATAATAATAATGATGATGATATTAATAATCCATTCTATACTGGGCACGAAGGCCTGGAATTTGGGGGGGGGGGAGTAGTCGATTTTATTGACCCCAGTTCGTAACTGGTACTCACTTTATCGACCCCGGAAGGATGAAAGGCAAAG
>JAOPUL010004100.1:2112360-2123340 GCA_027564515.1 Octopus rubescens
TGCCCAAGATGCCACGCAGTGGGATTGAACCTGGAACCATGTGGTTGGGAAGCAAGCTTCTTACCACACAGCCACGCCGCGCCTATATATATGACAGGCTACTTTCAGTTTCTGTCTACCAAATCCACTCACAAAGCTTTGGATGGCCCAAGGCTATAATAGAAGACATTTGCCCAAGGTGTTGTGCAGTGCATGGTTGGAAAGCAAGCTTCACAGCCACGCCTTTGCCTATATGATGTAGTTATATACAGAAATACCCTGAACCAGAATGTAAAATTTGTAAGCCAAAATTGGTTAAGATAGTGTTGAATACTGTAATAAGTAATTGTTCACATGTGAGAAAAATGGCTAAGGAAAAGCAAGACATTTCAAGTTGGTTTATATTGTGACATTAAGTGAAATAGATATGAAAACAAGAAATTCATGCTAGTGTTAAGGTCAAAGAGGTTATCCAAACACCCTAACATGCATATTTTACCTGGTCATCATCATTTTATGCCTGCTTTTTATATTAGGATGGGTTGGACAGGTCATCACAGTATGAGGAGAGCTTCTGTTCCTAAAGACTGGTGCTTGTACATCATTTAGCTTGGTTTTTGTGGCTCAATGCTCTTCCTATCAACAACTATGTTTCAAAGCGTGCTGGATGCCATCTAATGGCATTAGAATACTCAGTAACTTAGTGTGAAAACTGAGGAGGGGAAAAGGAGAGAAAGAAACGAGTAGTTGAGAGTGGCAGATAGGAGTATAAGTGTTAAAGTGATAGGAGTATTCAATCGTCTAAGGCATGTATATCTGCACAAGTGATCTAGGAGGGAGACAGAGAAGAGAAAGCCTAGGGTGTGTATCTTTGCTCAGGTGTCGTAGTGCCTAGAGCATCTACCTTTTCTCAGGTTACCTAGGAGGTGGGGTGGCAAGAGAGAGAGAGAGAGAGAGAGGGAGCAAGACATCAAAAGGTCCAGAATGGATGACAGGAGTCAAGAGTATGATGGGAAAGGCTGAGGGATATTAGTGGGTGGATTCAGTAGAGCCGTGACTGGCAACAGGAGAGATGATCACAGATAAGAGTGGGTGATAAGATAAGCACAAGAGTAGCAGTTAAGTGGCGATAGAGGTGACCCAAAGGAGAACAGATGCAAGAAGTATAGCTAGAGTGTATTGGGTAGAATGGTGAGGGTGGTTTAATGTAGCTTCTTATATGTGGACCTAGAGAAGAGAGATGGGTGCCAGAGTTAGTGGGGTGGATGATGTGGTAGAGAGATGAAAGATGGAGGGCTATGAATGAAGTGGGGTAGCAAATAATATAATGTGAAAGGTGGGGTAAGGATGCAAAGTGAAAGGGCAGTAAGGTAAGCTTAGCAGGGAACTAAAATATATACAAGATAGGCACTGGCATGGCTGTGTGGTTAAGAAGCTTACTTTGTAACCACCTGGATTTAAGTTCGGTCCCACTGCACAGAACATTGGACAAGTGCTTTCTACCATAGCTCCAGGCCAACCAATACCTTGGGAGTGAATTTGGATGACAGAAATTGAGTAGAAGTTTGTTGTGTGTGTATGTATATACAGTCTGCCAAAAAAATGTATACACACTTCAGGAAAGGAAAAATCTGTAAAAATATTTTAATACTAAATTTATTCAGCCATCATGAGATTAATACAGTGTTATTGCAATTTGATAAAACATCGAAAGAGGTATTTATACGAGTTAATTATTTATACAGATTTTCTCGTGCTGGTAACATGTTAAAGGCACCCGGTACACTCTCTGGAGTGGTTGGTGTTAGGAATGGCATCCAGCCATAGAAACCAAGCCAAAATGGATTGGAGTCTGGTGCAGCTCTCCGGCTTGCCAGTCTCCAGTCAAATCGTCTAACCCATACCAGCATGGAAAGCAGACGCTAAATGAGGATGATGATTATGATATATATATATATATATACATATCTACACATGATATAAAGTTCAACAAGTAAAGTTATCTGTATACTACTAAAATTCTGATCTTGCTTGTCTGTTATGTAATACAACCAAAAGGGCGCATAATGAGTAAATACTTTGAAATGGAAAAACAAAGGGAATAAAACAAATTTCATGTAAATCAGACTCTGGGTTCCCGAGATTCGCGGATTTTGTAGGTACCTTTGTCAAACAAAATGGTGCATAAGTGTAAAGTACCCAGATAGTAATATGACCCTGCAAACCTTCGTAAATAGCAAGAGAGAGAAAGAGAGTGAGGAGTGAGAGAGAGCGTCCGTTAACTTATTTATTTTAACTCTCCCCCTTTCTCAACGTTTCTTTCTCTCTTTTTCAGTCCTATGTGTATGTGCCAGTGCTTGTGTTTACATACTTAGAGACGTGTGTGTGTGTACATATCAAAGTACTTGAGTTAGATATATAGATATATATATTTATGTATATGTTCTTGTGTGTGTGTGTAACAGTACTTAAGTTAGAAACATATAAATATTTGAGTGTGTGTAAGTGAACATAACCCAACGGGTCATGGGTGGTCTAGTTATCAATAAAAATCATATTCAGTTACTCAGGGTTTCCAAGCCAGAATATTAAATTTATTTTGCCATTTCCTCAAGCTGGTAATGTCAACATGGTGGATTAGCAATATATGTGTGTATGTGTTTGTCTACTATTATTGCTTGATGACTGGTGTTGGTTTGTTTCTGTTCCCCCATAACTTGGTGGTTCAGCAAGATAGAATATGTACCAGACTTAGAAATAAGTACTGGAGTCAATTTGTTCGACTAAACCCTTCGAAGTGATGCCCCTGCAGTCCAATAACTGAAACAGCTAAAAGACATCATGGCTTCTAAGCACTATTCTTGTGTTAAGGCACGTTATGCTGCAAGTAGACAGGCCTTCTCTTAACAGCATGTACCACCAGTCAATATAGTTATCTTCTCTGAGACGCAGCATCTTTAAGTCAGCTTTTGCATCATCCTCCCAAGTCTTCCTCTTCTGCCGGCTCCATTAACGAGTGCTCAGCACTTCCTTGTCTACTACACCTGATTCCTCTTAACTCTTTTGTACAATAGTTTTTTTTATGTACACTAACATTACACATCCATCAGAGCATGCTAGCTTCATTTTCTTACAGATTACATATTTTGTGCACTCAAAGTCCACATGCGAACACCATGCCACATCACAGTCCTAATGTCATACAATCTACCCTTCACTCTGAAATGAAAAACCTGTTGCCTGCAGAGGTAGTAGTTCCAACCTGTTCTTACCTGGTTTACTATACTCTCTAAACAACCATCTCCCCTGTTAATTTTGTCTCCTAGGTAATCAAAGTTATCATCAACTTTCAGTGAACCATGCAAGTATTTATGAGAATCTATTTCTTGTGTGCTTGTAGTATATATTGCTCCCTCCACTGCATCTGCCACAAACAAAGCATGTTTTCAGTTAACCTACTGGTGATTCATCTACATCACATGTATCCATCGCTTACATGGGTACAGCATATGGAATTTATAACAGTTCCTTTTTTTTTCCTGCATATCAAGCAAGGCCATGTCTCTGTTGATAATCGGTTTTTTTTTGCAAGTTTAACCATTGATATATGTAATTCTTCTGTAACATGAGCTGCTGTGATATAAAATGCGATCCTGGTATTGTTAGGGAAATGTCCTTGTTCATCATCATTTTAATGTTCACTTTTCCATGCTCACATGGAATGGATCGAATTTTTCTGTGGCTGAATGCCCTTCCTGTCACAAACCCTCACTTGTTTCCAAGTATGGTAATACTTCCTCGTGACCAGATATGTTTTCACAAAAGATTGGAAACAAAGAATACTGCTGCATGATGGTGACACTCGTCTACAACTATCATACGAAGTCAAGGAGATTGTAACAGACACACACACATATAGGCTTATCTCAGTTTCCTTCTACCAGATTTACCCACAAGGCCCAGGGCTATGGTAGAAGACACTTGCCCAAGATGTCACGCAATGGGACTGAACCCCCAAATCAAGTGGTTAGAAAGCAAACTTACCACACAACCACGCCTGCTCAACATGCAGAAATGTAGGTATAAATTTCATATGCCATACGCAGTTTAGATGATCCAAAATCAGTATATAGTAAGAATGTGAAGTAATACATGATGTAGTGTGTATATTTATTAGAAGTGAGTTGATTCACTTTGTTGTTACTCAATTTCATGTCATGTGCATTAAATTAGGCGATTTATGTTAGTAAAACATTGGCTTAGCTAATTCTCATTCATCAAGTCAGGAGCAATCAGGTTGTAGGGTGCTGCGCATCTTAATGACTTCAGTTGATGTACGCTAGCTCTGTAACAATATGGAGGAGAGTTAACTACCCTGCATTACTGATCTGGGTCCAATATAAGGTCCAGTACTTGTGGGACTGGACCTTATGGTGTGGTAGCTTGTGTGCCTCAATGACTATGCCAGCAGAGTGCAAGCTCCTGGTAGGGCTTCCCATGCTGGACAGGGGCCAGACTATGAGCCACATCTTCTCAGAGGTTTGCATAGGGTCAACCCCCATACCCAGAAAAAAAAAAAAAAAAACAAGTTATAGATGCATCGATGACAATTCAAACCCAACAAGGCTTGGGAGAAGAAGGCTGTCCCTCAGGGAAACACATACCTGAAGCAGAAGTGGGGATGGAGCCGACAAGGGAGGTGAATGAGAGGCTGAAAAAGCAGGGATCCAATTGGAAGAGAAGAAAAGACATCCCAGAATCAAGAAAGCAGAGATAAGTCCATCCAAGCACCAAGGTACTGGAAGTTAGTAAACTTCCTTAAGTTCTTTTCCATTTTTTGTAAAGAGGTGATTTGGTTGCTCGGGATCTGGATTGAATGTGGACAACTCGCTTCAGGACAGAGGAATGGCAAATGTTGACGAATTAAAAACATGCATGGGGGACCGTGATGGATGGCGTGTTCGTGTGAAATCATTGAAGCGGCCGAGTGGACGACCAAATGAGACTAACTAAAACTTGAGGATCTAAAATTTCTTAGTCAAGTATAATCAACAATTGCCACCCAGTTAGTGTATGGACTCCCTAGTGTTATAGGATACAAGGCAAACTCACTAGTTCCAGAGCCACAATAAAATGTACCCAGAACAATCTGTAAAATGTAAGGTTGAGAGGCCTAACTCTTTTACAAAAACAAGACAGCTCTACTGCTTGTGCCATGATAAAAGACACCTAGTATAATCTGTTAAGTGTTGGTGACAGGAAAGGCATTCAGCTATAGAAACCGAATCAAAATTGAAATGTATAAACCAGATGTTGTCCTCCAATTTGTTGAGCAAGGCCATAAATCTGAAGAACTGACTTGGAATGTGACAGCAAGAAAAAGCTTAAAATGATGATGATAATGCTGATGACCTAGAACATATACAAGATATACATACATTCTATATTTTAAAAAAATATAGTCTGATGAAATACTTTAGGTTTTTCGTATTTATTCATAATAACTGTACAATATTGTTATCATTAATATATGAGAATAGATTTTTCAGCTATTAACTCACAATGTCAAATGACTCAGTATAATCTTTTCTCTTTCTGCAAATATTTTAGATGGAATATGTATCTGAGTATTCTGAAAGAAAATTTTTATTAAAAATATCAAGATGGCAATTTATCTCACCAATATAAATATAGTTGTAGTTATATAAAATAAAGTTTGGGGAAGTTAACAGTTACATCCACTGTAGGTATATATTTATGGTTTTATATATTCTTTCATAGAAAGAACTTTGACAAACATGCTGTATCCAGGTTTTAAAATAGGTTTGCCATATCCCTGTGAGGAAACTAAATGGGTTGGTGTCATGAATTCAGTTACAAAACTCTACCTGGGGAAAGGGAACTATAGTGAGTATGTTAGAGTTATTGGTAATGTCATAAAGCTAACCCTTCCATTAACAGAAAAAAATGGGCCTAAAACATTTGTTGCTGTGTTGTAATCCATTGTGACACTGATGCAGTTACACTCCTGTATGACTAACTACGTGAGTAGTTAGGTTACTCTTTTGAGAGAATGACTTACCACATATATCACACTGATATGGTTTCTCTCCTGTATGAATCCGTATGTGTTTAGTCAAGTCATCACTTCGAGCGAATGCTTTACTACAAATATCACACTGAAATGGTTTCTTTCCTGTATGAAGACGTTTATGCCTAGTTAAGTCACTACTTCCAGAAAATGATTTACCACACACATCACAACGATATAGTTTCTCTCCCGTATGAATACGTTTGTGCTTTGTTAAGTCACTATTTACAAAGAATGATTTATCACAGACATCACAGCGATACAGTTTCTCTCCTGTATGAATTGATTTGTGTTTAGTTAAGTCACTACTTCTAGAGAATGGTTTACCACAGATATCACAATGATATGGCTTCTCACCCGTATGAATACGTTTGTGTTTATTCAAGTCACTACTTCTAGTGAATGATTTACCACAGACATCACAGTGGTATGGCTTCTCCCCTGTATGAATACGCTTATGTTTAGCTAAGTTATTACTTCCAGTGAATGACTTACCACAGACATCACAATGATATGGCTTCTCTCCTGTATGAATACGCTTGTGTATACTTAAGTCATTACTTTGTGAGAATAATTTATCACAGACGTCGCAGTGATACAGTTTCTCTCCTGTATGAGTACGCTTATGCTTAGTTAAGTTGCTACTTCCAGAGAATGATTTATCACAGATATCACAATGATATGGCTTTTCACCTGTATGTATACGTTTATGTGTAATTAAATTACAAGCTTTAGAGAATGATTTATCACAAACCTCACAGTGATATGGCTTCTCTCCTGAATGAGTGCATTTGTGAGTAGCCAATTTCTCACTCTGAGAGAATGATTTACCACAGACCTCACACTGATATGGTTTCACTTCTGTATGAATGTGTTTGTGTTTGATTAAGTGTTGATTTAGAGAGAATGATTTACCACATGCATCACACTGATATGGTTTCTCACCTGTATGTATATGCTTATGTTTAGTTAAGTCACTACTTCCAGAAAATGATTTATCACATAAGTCACAGTGATATGGTCTCTCACCTGTATGAATGCGTTTGTGCTTCGTTAAGACACCATTTTGAGAAAAAGATTTACCACAGACATCACAATTATATGGTCTCTCTCCTGTGTGAATACGCAGGTGAGTAGTAAGGTTACTTTTTTGGGAGAATGATTTTTCACAGATTTCACAGTAGTGGGATGATTTTTTTATTTCGCTTTGCATCTTTTCAAGAGAAAGCAATCCTGGAAATTCACACATCTTCTGAATAATTTTCTTTTCTCTCCCCAATATACAGCTATTTTTGGTGGTTTTGTTTTTATAGTTTATTCCTTATAAATAATTTTACTGCTATATTTTCATTAACTATGATCTTTATTGATATTCGAAGATGCTGGAAACTCTTAGGAAAATCAAATGCAAAATCATCTGATGTAGATATTCCACACAGCAAAGAAGAAATATTTCATCATAATTCACTAGAGATTTGTATAAACAGGGTTACAAGAGCTCTGTATAACATTTTCTTCAGTTTTTAAAAGATGATAATTATTGATGATGTATCTATGTAAAGAATTCTTTCATGCCAAAGTTTTCGGAAAATCTGAAATAACAGAAAAACAACAGTGTGAAGATACATTAAATGCAGATTCAACAATAAAAAAAAACAGTTATATAAAAATAGACTATAGGCACATGGCTCAGTGGTTAGGGTGTCGGGCTTACAATCATGAGATTGTGAGTTCGATTGCTGGACCAGGCTGTGTGTTGTGTTCTTAAGCAAGATATTTTATTTCACTCAGAAATGAGTTGTAATGTCATTTGTGCCAAGCCGTATCAGCCTTTGCCTTTCCCTCGGACAACATGCTAGTCTTCCACAAACAACCTTGCCCAGACTTGTATCTTAGAGGGGAGCTTTCTAGGTGCAATCCCATGGTCATTCGTTACCAAAGGGGGTCTTTAGCCCTTTTTACAGATAAACTATAGAGAACCAACTTAGTGAATCATCACAGAATGAATATTAAAACTAGCAGGTCACATACTCTTATTAGCAGAATAATACCCTTCTAAAACAAGCTTTCAAAAGGGAAAGAGTAGAAGACCAGAAACTACATGGCACAGAACATTCATAACCAACACAAAGAGAGGCCAATATCACTTGGCTGGATGCAGACAACTGCAGCCAGCAAAAAACATTGGCATCAACATGCTGTCGAATGCGCCCAAGAGAACAAGTGAAACAACTGAACTCTACTTTTTAATTTGTTATTTAAATTATATCATACAACCTAGTGTATGATATAATTATGTTACAGATTATGTAACATTATACTCATTATATGCAACAAATACATCATTGAAAGGCAAGCGTTACTGCAGTATTTGTCCAGAGATAACATATCTTATGGACATACTGTATTTAAAAGTACAATATACATCAGAAGGAGCCAGCTGTTATAGTACACACCATTGATAAGGCCCAATGAGAGCAAAATGTATCTGGCATTCTTGCTAGCCGCTGTTGGGATGATTTTCATCTCCCTCAGATATCTCATATTTTTAAGCACAGCACATCCATAAATGATGCTATTTCTAGACAAAAACCGCAGTAACTTGCCTTTCAACGATGTAGTTACATTAAGTATAATACAGAGATGGCTATTGTAATATTATATGTATATTAAACTACAAATAGGTGCAGGAGTGGTTGTGTGGTAAGAAGCTTGCTTCCCAACCACATGGTTCAGGGTTCAGTCTCACTGCATGGCACCTTCAGCAAGTGTCTTCTACTATAGTCTCAGGCCAACCAATGCCTTGTAAGTGGATTTTGTAGACGGAAACTGAACGAAGCCCGTCGTATATATGTATCCCAGTGTGTGTGTCTTAATGTCTGTATTTGTCCCACCCCACTGATTGGCAATTGGTGCTGGTGAGTTTACATGCCCATAACATAGTGGTTCAGCAAAAGAGACCGATAGAATAAGTATCAGACATGTACTGGGGTCAATACGTTCGACTAAAAATTCTTCAAGGCGATGCCCCAGCATGGCCGCAGTCTGATGACTGAAACAAGTAAAAGATAATAGTGGACGAAATTTTTCTCTCTTAAAAATTATGTCATCGTTGATTTTATCCCAGGTGAGATTTGACTGAGGAAATTTATGATCTAAGGCATAACAGCCATGATCTTGACTTTGGCACTGTATATTCACGTCTACAGTATCAAATTCGTCCTCAACTGTCAAGCTTTCATCCATCCATTTTCACAACACAATATTCCTGGGAGGGTCGTGGGAGTAGAATTCTCAGGTACCTCCTCCATAGGTTCCTATCAAAATCAATCGTCACTGAACTTTCCTGTTGGATTCCCAACCGAGACTATGGATTATTATCCAACCATCTCGTTCTTGATCTACTCCTAGGTCTCCTGCTGTTTGGCTCGGCTCGAAGAATCCGCTTTGCGCTTCTTTCCTGCGACATTCTAATCACATGTCCGTAGTGCCGGAGCTGTGACCTACAGAAAAAATATGATTTCTGAGTTACGCACCCTGTCGAGTAACATTACTCCAGAGATCTTCAGGAAGACATTTCGGCAGGCTGTATTCGCGATCATATTATTTTATCGGTTATTATCCAATTGTCAAGCTAAATGATGTAATTGATAGAGTTATTACTAGCAGTAAATACTTCAGAGTTATTACTAGCAGTAAATACTTCAGAGTTATTACTAGCGGCTTGAACTACTATGCACAGGCTTCAAAGGTGGATTGATGTTGTTTAACCCTAGGTCAAACACTATTGAGCGCACGTATGATCAAAGGCAGCCTCCCCTCACCCCAAGTGTTATCTGTGTTATCTTTACCTCGCCAGAAAGGAAAATAGCATAGAATCGAAAAAGGGGGGCGCAATAATACAAATTTAAGAATTTGGGGAAAATAATCGTAATTTCCAGGCTATGAAACGGATGAATATTAAGATTAGAAACATATTCAATTAGGAGCTCTTTTCCTTCGCTGTAAAGGACGGATGGCTACACCCACACCTCTGCCAAAGAAACATGTTGATGAATGAAGAAAGAACGATCGAATGCAAAACAAAAACAACATTATCAAAAAAAGAATTAAAAAAAGAAGCTGAATGAGTTAAAAAAATACCTTGGATAATTCTTTAACAGTGAATAATGACGGCTGAATTAATGGAATCAGGATACGTCTCCTGACTTTGTTTCTGAATAAAAGATATGGCGACGGAAGTGAATTATTGTAATTTCATTGGTCAGTTTTAGTCAGGTGATATGACGTAAGGCAAAAACTGATAGACGAGGGAGGGGGAGGTTTATAGGATAACTTAATGTATGTGTGTGTGTACACATACATTAATATATATATATTAATAACAGAACGAACGAATAACACACACACTGCGCGTGTATATCTATATGAGTGTATATGCGTATATATATATATATATATATATATATATAGTAGTAGTATGGTTGCACTCTCTCGTCGCTTCGGCGAATGAGGGTTTCAGTAGAACATAGTAGCACAATGTTCTCAATTCGGTGTTGTTTTGCCGTGTCATCTCCTATAGGAATTTAGAACTATTAGGGACTTGCAGACGTTGCAGTAGAGGTCTCCGTTATTTGGGAATGGATTGGACCCAGCTATATACTGGGCTCTTACCTCCTTCGTGGTGTTGACCCTGGCTGTCTCAAAGTCGGAGATGGCTTGGTATCAATAGATTCTCCGACGAGCTCTAGTGCTACAGGTTTCCATATCTTCGGGTTTTTGTTGCAGGTCGTTATGGTGTCTTTATAACGGAGCAGTGGGCGACCATATATATATATGGACTGATGGCCCTTGTTGCGAGATTTATAATGTGGTCCTGATTTTGGTAGCTGAGAGATTGATCCCGCTAT
>JAOPUL010004100.1:2135390-2145485 GCA_027564515.1 Octopus rubescens
TCCAGCTGTAGAAACCAAGCCAAAAATAGGCTGGAGTCTGGTGCAGCTCCCCAGCTTGCCAGTTTCCAGCCAAAACCTTCTAACCCATGCCTGCATGGAAAAACAGACGTTAAAAGGATGATGATGATGATGATATAGGCGTGGCTGTGTGGTAAGAAGCTTGCTTCCCAACAACATGGTTCCAGGTTCAGTTCTACTGTGTGGCACCTTGGGGCAACTGTCTTCTACTATAGTCTCAGGCCAACCAAAACCCTTGTGAATGGATTTGGTAGACGAAAACTGAAAGAAGCCCATCGTATGTGTGTGTGTGTGTGTGCTTGTCCCCCACCCCTGCATGACAACCGGTGGTGTATTTATGTGACCGTAACTTAGCAGTTTGGCAAAAAGAGACCGACTGAATAAGTACCAAGCTTTAAAAATAAGTACTGTGGTTGATTCATTTGACTAAAAGGTCTTCAAGGCGGTGCCCCAGCATGGCCGCAGACTAATGACTGAAACAGACAAAAATGATATTTAATGACATAGTTTGTCTTTAGTAGTGTGATTACGTTCATGAACAACAAGATTAGAATTATCGGAGAACGATTTCCCACACATTTTACAATAGTAGGGTGTTTCTCCGGTGTGAACTCTTTTGTGTCTTCTGAGATCAGTGCTCTGGACAAATGCTTTCCCACATATTTCACAACGATACGGCTTCTCTCCAGTGTGTATTCTTTTGTGAACCACAAGAAGAGAGTTATTAACAAAAGATTTCCCACACATTTCACAAGGAAAAGGTTTTTCTCCAGTGTGTGTTCGCTTGTGTTTTGTTAAATCGCTGTTGGAAGTAAAAGATTTCTCACACATTTCACAACGAAATGGCTTTTCTCCAGTGTGGCTACGTTTGTGAACTAAAAGACTAGAATTCTGCGTGAACGATTTCCCGCATATTTCACAATGATGTGGCTTCTCTCCAGTGTGTATTTTTAAGTGTCTGTTTACATCAGTGTTATGGACGAACGATTTCCCGCAAATTTCACAGTGGAAAGGTTTCTCACCAGTATGTATTTTTTTATGCGTTTTTAACAGACTGTTAGTGATAAATGATTTGGCACATATTTCACAATTAAACAGCTTTTCCCCAGTGTGTATTTTTTTGTGAGCTACAAGAAGAGAGTTATTAACGAATGATTTTCCACACATTTCACAGTGATAGGGTTTTTCTCCAGTATGTATTCGAGAGTGTTTTGTTAAATCACTAGTGGAGATAAAAGATTTGCCACAGATTTCGCAATGAAAAGGCTTTTCTCCAGTATGACTACGAGTGTGAAGTACAAGTGTAGAATTCTGAGTGAAAGATTTGCCACAGATTTCACAGTGAAAAGGTTTCTCTCCAGTGTGGATTCTTTTGTGTTTTGTTAAATCACTGTTCTTGAGAAAATATTTCCCACATATCTCACAATGATATGGTTTCTCTCCAGTGTGACTTCGTATGTGAACAACAAGAGTAGAATTATCTGAGAATGATTTCCCGCATATTTGACAGCAGAAAGGTTTCTCTCCAGTGTGGATTCTTTTGTGTTTTGTTAAATCACTGTTATGGGCAAAATGTTTCCCACATATTTGACAGCAATAAGTTTTTCCCCTCTTATGTATTTCTTTGTGTGTGAAGACTTCATTTTCTGAAGAGAATGTCTTCCTGCAAACCTCACAGGGATATACAGCAACGTTTTTATCTACAAGTTCCTCAGCTCTGATTGACTGTGTAACTGTATCTATATTGTTAAAAACAGTTGTGTTAAAAGTGTCCAAGTCATTAACATTCTCCATATCAATTCTTGGTGAATTCTTAAAAGCTGACAAAATGTTCGTTACAGTCTATTATGATTCAGATTCTCGACTTAGCTATCATGGGGATCTGTTTACATGTGCGGAAACTATGCAATTTTCTACTTACCAGTAGAATATTTGATCTGAGTCCAAATGAAATGTCAAGAAGGGTCAGTAAAATTATTCGTTCATTTGTTGGTGATTAAAACCCATTTCCCCTGTCCTGTAAAATAGGGAACAACCAATGAATGAAATGAAATATTTAAGCATGAGGATAATGGAACACCAACCCTCAAACATGTACGTCACCGTATGTTTTTCACAAACATTTACGTTTACCTTAACCCTTTAACGTTTAAATTACTCTGCCAAATGTAAAGCTTATTTATTCATATTGTTTTGAATTAATTAAGTATTGTCTCATAGCTTTGAAATTTTGATGATGTTATTGTCTATTTTTAGAATGGCATTGTAGGGTAGGTATGAGAGGTTAGATCAGGCCAGTTTGAACTGGTTAGAATAGTTTGGCCAGATATGGCTGGTTTAAATGCTAAAGGGTTAACATAAGATTATTACTAACATGATATAATTAAATTGGCTGAACTAATTATAAGCATTACTAAATAGGTGGTGTCATTGATAATTTTTCCCTTGTTTGAGTGATACCGGTAACATAGGTTTTTAACTTACGTCCTTAACATAATTTAATACAAAAATGGTAATCTTTACCTGAAGTGGCTTCTTTAAAAATGAAACCGAAAGTAATAAGGAATGTAAGAAAATAATTTGGCTTTCTTGAATTATCAAAACAAAATGACTAAATACTTTTAAAATAATTACATCAGGAACTACTTTCAAATTTTTTAATTGTTTTTTTCTTCTTTTCTGAAAATTTTCAAATAAATAATCATGAATTGCGTTACTTTTTAAATAAGAAATGTCATAGTTTCAAGAATGTCAGCTTAATGATAAGTTAACAAAACGTTTTTAACGAGGATGTTGAGAAATGAAAACAATATTTTAGTAATCTAATCTATAATGATAATCTATCATCATCATTTAGCATCCGCTTTCCATGCTGGTATGGGTTAAACAATTTGACTGGAAACTGGCAAGCCAGAGAGCTGCACCAGACTCCAGTTCATTTTGGCCTGGTTTCTACGGCTGGATGCCTTTCCTAACACCAACCACTATTTATTTATTCATTTCAGTAATTCAGGAAAGCAAAGTTATTTTTTAACATTCCCCATTATTGGTGGTTTGGTAATTTCCTATTTGACGTTCGTAAAATTGAATTTGTTTTAGTTTCAATTTTATTTCAACTCGATTAGCATATCACTTGGACACTCTGCTGTTCCTCGTTTTATTGTGAATACAAACGAAGTACTTACAGATCAGCAGATAATCAGTGAAAGGCATACAATTACGACACTGGCTCAATCTTCGTCAGATTCAGCAACTTGTATTGCATGGTGTGTCCGCCATGGATTGTTGAAGAATTCTCAAATGTGCCCAGGGCAAAACCTTATTCAAAATAAGTCTAACATTTTTCCTCAGCTTTTACTCGCTGTTCGCAGTGTGAACCACTTATAATTATGAAATATTTTATTGGAATAAACATTTAGGATCACTATGATTTTACGAACGTCAAATATGAAATTACCGGTGGTTTCATTTCCATTAATCTTCCGCACACTTAGGCGCCTTGTGTTGCCGTAAAGTTTTGCCAATTGCAGCTGCAGGCATATTGTGTTGCATAGTGAGGGGAGTAAACTCACGGTGATATGATTATCTCCACTGTGCTACAGGTTAGAGATTATCTTCAAAAACACCTTTAATTACAGTTTCAACCGTATCCCACCCATGGCAAATTAAAAACAATCACACAACAAAATAACGATCAGTGACCTTACATTTCAGGGTTGATATTGTGACTAATATGCACTTCAGGGGGGGGGGGGTATTTGTAAAAAGTTATCAGAAAGTGACAACGACATCCAATAATTTCATGTAAACAATCTATGTAACACAAACAAATGTATAGAATGTAGATTCATTTTATACAACATGAAAACTGTACACATATTTTATATACGATGAAAACAATCACGTTAATGTTGGAACAGTGGTTCCAAACTTTTTTTGGCTGCTGCCCCCTTTCGCACCAGGGTCACATTCCTAGACCCCCCACCTGCAGCGATACAAACACAGACCACTTTCTGAAGCAAATTCAAAACAACTGTATTTCACAAATAAAACTTAACCTAATTAACACATTATGCTGTTGTTTTTACATTCATCGCCCCTCTTTTGGCCACCCCATTATCGCCCCACAATGGGTGGATATTTCCACCACCCACTTTGGGAACCACTGCACTAGAAGGTACTATACAAACAGGGGCCAAAAGTTTATATGACGATTTGCAGAAAAAGGAAATGGAAACTTCTAATGAAAAAACCATTACTCGTTAGTTTGAAAGGCTAATTTGAGAGATTTAAGAAGCACTTGAATGTGCACAACATAACAATTACTAGTGAAGCTGCTAGTGTTGATACTAAAGCTGCTACTAATTGTCCCAAGCAACTGGGGGGGGGGTTACTGTGGGGTGCTACAAGAGAAAGTATACAATATTGACG
Organism: Octopus rubescens; assembly: GCA_027564515.1. Taxonomy (NCBI): domain Eukaryota; kingdom Metazoa; phylum Mollusca; class Cephalopoda; order Octopoda; family Octopodidae; genus Octopus; species Octopus rubescens. The sequence goes on from JAOPUL010004100.1 coordinate 2,139,840, forward strand.
AAACTGCACTTTTCTAGAACTTTTATTTCTTGAGAACAAAAATCAACATCAAGTTTTAAACCCACCCCACCACCAAAACAAAAGCTTGATTCGAAATGCAGCTGGTGATATGAAATTAAAGCCCCTGCTTGTGTATCACTAGAAAATCCAAAGTCTTTCAAGGGTTACACAACACTTAATTTACTTCTGATTTGGTGTTCAAATAAGAAGGCATAGATAATTAAGAGCCTTTTCAAAGAGTGGGTTACAAACATTTTCTGTCCTGCTGTAGAAAGGCACAAAACCAGACATATTTCCAACAAAGCATTGCTCCTTTTACACAATGTACCAAGCCACCCACTGAACGAGTTTCTGATAAATGAGTAGAATGTATCCCCAAGAGTACAACTTTTTGGCTCCAGTCAATGATCAAGGTGTGATTGATAGCGAACCCTCAAGGTATATTATGAGAACTTTCAAACTTATGAAAGCAATCGGCAGGATAAACCTACAGTTAGAGACTTCTGGAAGACGCTGCGAATAACAGCTGAGTCATGGGGGATGAAGTGAAATCCTTAATGTTGAGTGTTGCTTGGAAAAATATATAGCCAGACTGTATCCATGACCTTACAAGTTTTCCACAAGCAGAAAGTCTACATCAAATTTTGAAAGACATTGCAACACTTGTAAATTACATAGGGGTTTGAAGAAGTCCCAGAGGATGATGTGTTTGTGTTGTTAGTGTCCCATGGAGAAAGTTTATCTTAACAAAGAAGCTGATGTTGTTAGAACAAGAATAAGCTGAGAATAGGTAAGAATAGGGAAATTTCACCAACTTCACTTAAATTGAAGGCAAAGTATATTACTAAAGGGTTGGCCCTTATAGCAGAAGGCCTACAAGTTTTTACTGATAACAACCCTAATTGTGAACCTAATAAAAATTACAAGAGGAGTTTACAATGAGCTGTACAAGATGATGTGTTATAACCTCCCATATTTCACATGCCTTCAATGAGGACTTTACACAATCTTTAAACAATTTTGGATAAGTTCTTCACCCTTCAAGTAGATGATGATGATGAACTACAAGAGAGAAACTCTCATTCCATCCATGACAATCCCTCACACAATCTTGCATCGGGAGGGATTCCTCTGTTTGTAACTAAGGGGCACGCTCTTATATTATGTTACGCTTTTGTAAATACAGTATTTGCTTGCATCTTCTTTTAGGTTAGATACACCTGATCTGATTCAAAAAAAAAACAAACATTTCTACATAGATGTAATTTTTACATGTTAATTATGGAAATCATAACCAATCTGAAAACAGTGATTGGTAGAATTCTGGTTTAAGCACCCCATATAACTTTTTTTATTTTTCGGAATTTTCAGAAAACTTTTTGCGAAATTGTGTTCTACACACGGAATTCATGTGATTATGCAAAAACCAAAACAAAGATTTTTTTTGGTGATTTAAGGGCTATTTAGCTGTTATTTTTAGCACATCTCACGACCACCTACCTTCCTCGTTTCTTTGTCACCCTGACATGTATCGATGTTTTCCAATATTTTTCTGTCCTAAACACATTTAATGGTCCATTGCTGGGATTTAAGCCAAAAATTCGAAAAATTATAAAAAATATTTTGTGTAGAACACAAATTCGCAAAACAGTTTTTGAAAATTCCAATTCCATAAAATAATTGAAGGGTTCTTCAACCAGAATTCCGCCAAGCGGGCAAACAACACAAATCAACAAGTTTATTCTCATGGCCATAATTATATTTATTCACGTATGTAGTTTTGTCTTTTTCTTAGATATATTTTAACGTGTACATTTTAATAACCATTATTTACTCGCGATCGGCATATGGAATGTCAAAGTGTTATATGTGATGAGAGAACCGGTGTCTGGGTGACACCTTGTCTGTATTAAGAATATCCAAGTAGATAAATAAATATTTAATAACTTTTTGAGGGTGAAAGACATGGAAGTTTTTACCAATTTATTATTACACATTCATTAGCAGAAACTGGTAAGTTTTTACTGTTTAAACCCGTCTCACCTACAAGGAGGGGTTTAACTAAAGAACGAGTGATTACCGACGTAGATTTCCATACAATCATACATCGTGAGAGAATAATCAAGAATAAGCTCATTGATTTGCCTTGTTATTGTTTAAAACTATTTAATCACTAATCTTTAACAATGTGGTAGGAAATAGTGAACTTTTCATCCGAAAATAAAATTAATATTGATGTCTGACTAGCAACATAAAAAGATTGATAATTTCCTATTTGACATTCATAAAATCGAATTTGTTTTAGTTTCGATTTCATTTCAACTTGATTAGCATATCACTTGGACACTCTGCAGTTCCTCGTTTTATTGTGAATCCCAACGAAATACTTACAGATCAGCAGATAAACAATGAAAGGCATACAATACTAGTTCGATCTCTGTCAGATTCAGCGACTTGTATTGCTTGGTTGATTGTTGATGAATTCTCAAATGTGCCCAGGGCGAAACTCTATTCAAAATAAGTCTAACATTTTTTCTCACTCTTTACTCGTTGTTCGCAGTGTGAACCACTTATAATTATGAAATGTTTTATTGGAATAAACTTTTGGGATTACTATGGTTTTACGAACGTCAAATAAGAAATAACCACGATTTCCCTTCTGACTTGAAGGTGGGTCAAAAGTCAGCAGTACCAACAAATATTAACAGGCATAATACTTACGGAAACATTCCATAAATGATATTGTACGGTAGTTGCGAAATATTTTACAAAGGCTATTAAAACGTGTGTTGTAGTTGAGAAAGGTGAATCAATCATTACAACTTGGAATGAAGTATAACTATTGCGCATGCGTATCCAGTATAGCTGAGAAGACAAAACTTTTTGTTATAATAATCTCATCTATAACATAATTTCTATTTAGAGGACGTGTAGATCTTTTTAACTGCTTTCCAAGCGCTAGAAGTTTTTCAAATTTTCTACACCGATGTAATTTTGTATGCTGATAACAAAAATAACATTCATTTTCTTTAGGCAGTAACACTAAAAATGTTACAAACCTCTAAAATTAGCCTCTCTTCGTTTCGAAATTAACCTTAGCAATACAGCGATGTTGTCATAGCAACTATTCAATTTATAGTAAATCTTTTGGAAAAGCGAAGTTTCGGACAAAGTTAATTTAAAAAAAATATTTTTTCCAGATATCCATGTTTTGAACATATGCAATTTCAATTCTCAAAAAAATTGCAGACAGATTCAAATCTTTTCAATCCTCCAATTTCTGTTTAAACGTAATCTTAACCCTAATCCTAAGTGCTAACAACAAATATTAACCCTAAGCCCTTACCTTAAACTTAAGCTTATCTCTAAAACCTAAAGCCCTGACCCTAACTCTATTGTTTAGTGTGTGTGTGTGTAGAATCACAATTTTCTATCCTTAAAGTGCATAGATATATATATATTGTGGGTTTTAACAAATTTTAACATTGACACAGCTACTGTTTTGTAGAAATACATACATGTCTACTTAAATTATATAAGAGAAAGATTTACCACAGATTATTTCCTATGGATCTGCTTGTGTATAGTTAACGTATTTCCATGGGAGAATAATTTACCACAGATATCACAGTGATATGGCTTCTCTCCCGTATGAATACGTTTGTGTCTAGTTAAGTTACCATTTTGACAGAATGATTTTCCACAGATATCACAGTGATATGGTTTCTCTCCTAAATGGATACGCTTGTGCATAGTCAAATGTCCATTTTCAGAGAAAAATCTATCACAAATATCACAATGAAATGGCTTTTCTCCTGTATGAATACGCTTGTGGTTAGTTAAGGTGTTTCCATGACAAAATGATTTACCACAGATATCACAATGATATGGTTTCTCTCCTGTGTGAATACGTATGTGAGTAGTTAAATGGCTACTTCCAGAGAATGATTTTCCACAGATATAACAGTGATACGGTTTCTCTCCAGTATGAATACGTTTGTGCTGAGTTAAGGCATAAATATGAGGGACTGATATACCACAGATATCACACTGATAAGGTTTCTCTCCTGTATGAGTACGTTTGTGTCTAATTAAGTGGCTCTTTTGAGAGAATGATTTACCACAGATATCACAGTGATATGGCTTCTCTCCTGTATGAATACGTTTGTGTTTGGTTAAGTTATGATTTAAAGAGAATGACTTATCACAAATATCACAGTGATATAACTTTTCTCCTGTATGAATATGTTTGTGTGTAATTAAGGCACCATTTTCAGAGAATGATTTACTACAGACATCACAGTGATACGGTTTCTCTCCTGTATGAGTACGTTTGTGTCTAATTAAGTGGCTCTTTTGAGAGAATGATTTACCACAGATTTCACAGTGATACGGCTTCTCACCTGTATGCATACGCTTGTGTGTTGTTATGTGTTCATTTTGAGAGAATGATTTACCACAGATATCACACTGGTATGTTTTCACTCCAGTATGAATGCGTTTGTGCTTATTTAAGTGATGGTTTAGAGAGAATGATTTACCACAGAGATCACAGTGATATGGTTTATCCCTTGTATGAATACGTTTGTGTATAGTTAACTGGCTATTCTGAGAGAATGATCTACCACAGATATCACAGTCATATGGTTTCTCTCCTGTGTGAGTATATTTGTGTTTAGTCAAGTTACCATTTACAGAGAAGGATTTACCACAGATATTACACTGATATGGCTTCTCTCCTGTATGAATACGCTTGTGTATAACTAAGTTACTACTTCCAGAGAATGATTTATTGCAGATATCACAGTGATACGATGAGTTTCCAGTTTCATCTGACATCTTTTCAGGAAAAAAAACAGTAATTCTTTAAAAGATTCTTATATAATTCATTTTACCAATATTTTTCTTATCTCACCATAATATATGAACATTTTCCACATTTTTTGTCGTTACTTCTTACTGAGGTCTTTGTTCATATCTTAAGATATCACAACCCCCTATAAATTTAAGTTAAATTAGCATCTAAATATTGGTTTGCAGGATTCCAAATAGTTAAAAAGAGAAATATTGCTACTATTTTCAGCCAAGATGAAATATTTCCTCACATTTCATATAAACAATGTTATATATCTGTTTCTGTGTAACATTTTTCTTTAGTCTTTCAAAGATGATCCATATTGATGATAAGTCTGACACAAACAGGCCGTTCATGCCAATGGCATCTGATAATCTGAAATCGTAGAGAAATAACATCGTAAGATATAGAGCGTACATAAAAATGTAGAGATACAACTGAATATTTTACTACATTTCTATAGAGATAAACTGTAGAAACAAACACTTGCCTGGTAAATAATTAAATTACACTTTTTATATTGTTAAAATTGTGCCAAGTCCAGATATTTGTAGACTGCAACAACCCCTTCAGATTGTGTAACATTATATATATTAACTCTTGAGCATTTAAACTGGCCATATCTGGCCCAAATATTCTACCCGATTTGCCTTAAAACTGGCCAGTTCTGGCCTCTACCATCTACCCAACAATGTCATTCTAAAAATATACAATTCATCATCATCATCATCATCATCATCCTTTAACGTCTGTTTTTCCATGCAGGCATGGGTTAGACGGTTTTGGCTGGA
>JAOPUL010004100.1:2214174-2228365 GCA_027564515.1 Octopus rubescens
ACATACATACATACATACATACATACATACATACATACATACATACATACATACATACATACATACATATTATACATTGTTTTCCTCATTAACATTTAACTTCTTTATTTTTCAGCTTCACTGAAATCTATGAGCAGACATCAAGATGCAGCTCTCCTGTATGAGCAGTATGTGGAGGTATGCCACTTGTGTTTCTGTTGTGTACTGCTAAGCAAGGAACAGATGATGTGGGGAGTAATGAGTAACAATACACATTGTGTCAATGCAACGTCAATAGGCTATTTCATTACTGTTAACAAAATGGCCATTGCTGTAACTTGTATTTATATGCGAGCTGTTTCATCTCATGTTTACTTGTTCTGTTTACCTACTGTGATCTTATGAATCTACCAAAGATACCCCGATTCCAATACAAAATACTTCTCTTCACTTATCCCTCTGGATCTTGTGACTTCTTGTATCTGCCCTTCATGACCCACCACCATACTGTGTGACCCTTTTCAAATCAGTAACACATCTATTCTTTTCTATTTTACTTGTTTCAGTCATTGGACTGTGGCAATGCTGGGGCACCACCTTGAAAGATTTAGTCAAACAAATGAAGCCTAGTACTTATTTTATCGATCTCTTTTACCAAATTGCTAAGTTATATGAATGTAAACAAACCAACACCAGTTGTCAAGTGGTGGGGTGGGGACAAACACAAGCATAAAGACACCCACACATATATATAAAAAGCATCCAACTGTAGAAACCTTGCCAAAGCAGACAAATGGAGTCTGGTGCAGCTCTCTAGCTTACCAACTCCTGTCAAACCGTCCAACCTATGCCAGCATGGAAAACGGAGGTTAAATGATGATGATATGGACTTGTGGTGCATAAAAGCGGTCATAATTTATATTGTTGACTGATGAGAATTGTCTGCTACAGCTGCCAGATCATGTGACTCTGCCCTGCCCGAGCTCCTCAGTGGTAGACATCCAGAGGTCCTCTCAAGGAATATATATATATGTATATATACAATGGGCTTCTTTCAGTTTCCATCTATCAAATCTACTCACAGGGCTTTGGTTGGCTTAAGGCTAGAGTAGAAGACATTTGCCCAAGATGCCACGCAGTGGAACTGAACCTGAAACCATGTAGTTGAGAAGCACCAGCAGCAACAGTATCTTTAATCCCAGAGAATGTGCTCTGATACAGAAGAGCAGCAACTCCAGGTTTCAGATTAAATTCACCGTGTTGTGACCACCTTCACCACCACCAGAATCTACAAACATACAACCAATGAGAGAGCCTCCACTTAGTCTTGCTAGAAGTAGCAACTGAATTGTCTCATATCTTAAAAAGAATGGAAATATACATTAGACTGGTGGATGGAAGTAAGGAAATTATCCTCAAATCATAAAACTGGCCCGAATACCTACAGGAAAATAAATTTCATTAAATGCACCTAGGACCAGGTGGTTGTGTTAAACTGGGTGAGTCATCATCATCATCATCACCAGTGCCACATAAAATGCACCCATGCTAGTACCACATGAAAAGCACCCAGTACACTCTGTAAAGTGGTTGGCATTAAGAAAGGCATCCAGCCATAGAAACCATGCTACAGCAGACAATTGGAGCCTGGTAAAGCCCTCCGGCTTGCCAGCTCCTGTCAAATCGTCCAACCCATGCCAGCAATGGAAAACAGGTGTTAAATGATGATGATGATTTTCCATGATTGCATAGGCCAGATTGAGTTCATTTAGGCAGATTTTCTATGACTGGATGCCTTTCCTGCCACAGCAAGATAATATTTCCCTAGACATGTTCTCACAGAAGATTAGAAATGAAGGATACTACTTGTATAACATTGATATTCATTTACAACTATTACACAATGTCAAGACAAGGAGAAACAAACATATCATGCATACAGACACACACACACACACACACACATGTCTCCCCCTTTACACTTTCAGGAACTCCCTGCTCACACACCTTGGGAAATCCTCTTCCATTCCATTTATATTCACATCCTTGTACCTTGAGAGTATGCCCTGGCACATCACCACCATCTCTCGCTCTCTCTCTCTCTCTCTCCAACTGGGATAACCATGTATCTCCTCTACAGCAAGACACTTGTTTCTCTCCCTCTATCATTGTTTAACCACTCACCACCTGACACAAAGCCACCTCCTTCAATACCACTCCCCATCTCAGTTGGGGAGTCTTTATCTTGTAAGTTACTTGGTGATGGTACCACATAAAAAGCACCCTGTCCAGTCTATAAAGTGGTTGGCATTAGCAAGGGCATCATCATCATCATCGTTTTCCACGCTGGCAAGTCGGAGAGCTGCTCAGTCTGATTTGGCTTGGTTTCTATGGCTGAATGCCCTTCCTAATGCCAACCACTTTACAGTGTGTGCTGGGTGCTTTTTATGTGACACAGGACTCTTGCAGGCCAACCTTCTTCACCAAGGGATGTGGCCTTAACACTTCTGCTGTCGATGGCAGGTCTTCTTGAATACAGCAAGGCACCAGGTATCTTGGTCCTTTGTCATCTCAACTGAAAGTTTCAGCGTTCTGAGGTCATCCTTCAGTATTTTGTCCCATGTCTTCCATCCATTTTGAACAGCACTTTTTTATGGAGCTATCAAATATATAGTATAATATACGAGGTGGTATCAAACAGTTCTTGGACTAGTTATGCTTAATAAAAAATAACTTATTTACCCAAGTTTTAAAATCATCTCCTTCAAAATAATTACCTTGCGCAGCAATCTACCGGTCCCAGCATTCTGGCCACATTTGGAATTTGGCCTGGAAGTCGTTTTCCATAAATGAGTTGAGAACTTTCTGCAATTCACTCTGGATCTCGACAATGATGTTAAAACAGCAACCTTTGAGCTGCATTTTCATCTAGGGAAAGAGATGGAGGATTGCAAGTGCTAAATTTGGCAAATGGGACGAGTGTGAAAGCGATACCATGTTTTTGGTGAGAAACTCACAAGGTACACTTTTGTCCTGGAGAATCCAATTCTTCGTGTTCCACAGATCCAGTCGCTTCCACCCTCAAAATGTCGCAGTAGAACTCGATTGACACTCTGGTCCTGGGGGACGAATTCTTGATGCACAATACTGTGGATGTCGAAAAAAACGTGAGCATGCTCTTGATTGAGCGGTTGTGATGAAGGCCTCTTCCATTGTGACGATGGCTGCTACGTCTCGGGGGTCATACCCAGAGACCCAACTCTTGTCACCAGTGATGATCCTCAATATGAAGGAGGGTCATCAGTGGCACACTGACGGAGATCTTGACAGACCTCAACACGATGTTCTTTCTGCTCAAACTACATGATCACAAATTTCACAACTTGCAAAGCAAACGCAGTGATGTTACTAGGCACACTGCCTCATGAAGATCACTGTGCTGCCATCTGTTGGCGTGCTACAGAACTAGTCCAGGAACTCTTTGGATACCACCTCGTATATTATATTATCAGGTTGTCCAGAAGTTCTTAGCGTTTTTTAAGCCCAATAACGAATAAGATATTTTAAACATACTCTCATCTTTATTCATTAAAGTAACTTCCATTGTTTTCTATGACCACAGGCAATTTAAATATTCCATCAGCATAAAACTCAGTTGCTTTTGAAGAAAAGAAGTCGTCTAAGTGGGTTTTGACACCATCTAAATCATTAAATGATTTTCCTTTTAGCGAGTTCTGCAGAGACAAAAACAAATGAGTCAGATGGCGCAGTGTCAGGGTAGTATGGTGACTAAGTGTTTGTGACCCGTACTTTTGTTAACTGCCTACTTGTCTGCAAGTTCTCAAGTCGAATATTCAAGCTTTCTTCAATGGTTCTCTTCAAAATATCATCTAAGGTTGAGGGTCTTCCACAACAACCGTCATTTTAAAGCTGAACTCACCATGTCTAAATTTTGCAAACCAACTTCGGGTAGTTGATTCACTACCTACATCATCTTCACCATAAACTCCACAAATGATTTTACGGATCGTTTCCGTAGCATTTTCACCTTTGCTGAAGAAGAAAAGCATTACGTGGCGAATATACAACTTTTGGTTATTCATTTCAAATGGCAATTAGGGCTGAAAGGAGTAAAATATCTCCTGATTTTTAACATGGATAGGCTTCAATACTGCAAGCAATTGTGAAATATGAGTCATACTAAGATTAGGATTGTTGCATTAAGGGCTTAAAGACACAAATCCTGAAATCGCTCAGAACTTTCTGAACAACCTAATATATATATATATATATTAGAAAGTTAATTGTTATGGCTGGTCAGAGAGTGACCATTGGTCTTGCAGCTATAAAACGCTTAGCCATATAGGTGACTCATCAGGCTCGAATGGCCTAAAAAATACATTGCTGTTCTAGTGTGCTTTTTTTTCGGATATATGAACTACTGACAACATTATATATATATATATATTCATTTATGACAGGCTTTTTAAAAATGTTCATCAACCACCAGACGTTGGTCAATCTAGGGTAGTAGAAGACCTCTGCCCAAGGAATGTATATTTTGTATTCTGAAAGAATGCTCTTATTAAAAATATCAAGGTGATAAATTACCTCACTAATGTATAGTTGTTTAAAAATAATATGTTGGGAGTTTGTGATCACACACTGCCACACGGAATGCAGCAAAAGACCTCCCAGACATAAGATACATCAGACACTGTTATCACACGCCTAACTCCCATTGCCACATCAACAGCCACGTAGAATATGAGAGGTTTTTGGCATATTTTATACCAGTTATTCTCAACTGGGGTCCATGCAAGAAAAATAGTAAGTTGGGGATCCACAAGTCGTTCATTAAGGGTCCATGAAAGAATTTTGTTTTAGATGCATTTATTGTAAGAAACAGCTAGGTTTCTTTTTCTAATCTTTTACATAGTTCGTCCTACACAAGTTAATGTGTGAAAAACAAAATAGGAATTTTGAAAAAAAGCATCTATAAAACTAGTTTTTAAACATCAAATGGTTATGGGGGTCCACCAGAATAGAATAGTAATCAAAGGGGTCCTGTGAATACCATTTATTTGTTACATAAGATTCCCCCCCCACACACACACACACAAAATAAATTCTGACAACTGCAATGAAAACAGTGCAGCAACATGTAACACTTAATTTTTGTTCATCAAATTACTTTTTTTTTTTCTTTATTGGTATTACTACAAATTGATGCATATTTTAAAATATCAATAATCATAAAATTACTATATTTACTAACAAGTACAATGAGAAGAATTTGATTAAAACAATTAATGAACCCCACCCCCACCAAAAAATAGAAAGGAAAGGCAAAACCTATAGCGTACATATTTAAACCCATACTTCAATCTATCAATATTGATCATTTAACATGTTTTCCATGCTGGCATGAGTTGGACGGCTTGACAGGAACTGGGAAGGCTAGGGGCTACACCAGGTTCCATAGTCTGTTTTGGCTTGGACTCTACCGTTGGTTGCCCTTCCTAACACCAATCACTGTACAGAGTGTACTGCGTACTTTTTACATGGCACCAGCACCAATCTTTTTTAAATTAAAACCTTCTTTCATATTCTTTTTAATTGAGAATTTTCCTGTTTAATTATATTCAAAATACTAAAAAAGAGTTGCCATATTTGAGAGCATAAAAGATACGAATATTAATACTTTCTCATGTAGGGTACTTGCAATGAGTATTTATAAAATTTGTAGACTACCCCAATGAGACCTTACCAATATTGATAAAACTATTAGTTACACCAATGAAAAAAACAATTTACTCAGCAAAAAGTAGGGTTATACATGCAGTGCTAGTTGCCCTGTATATATTATGTCCCTATATTTCAATAAAGTTACTGTTCTGTATGAGTAGCAGCATGTTCACTTAAGTGATTTTTTTGAGAGAATGATTCACCACAGATAACACAGTGATATGGTTTCACACCTGTATGAGTGCGCTTATGTTTAGTCAAGTAAACCTGTCCAGAAAATGATTTACCACAGATATCACAGTGATATGGTTTTTCTCCTGTATGAATATGTTGGTGAGTGATTAAGCTATGTTTTTGAGAGAATGATTTATCACAAGTATCACAGTGATACGGTTTCTCTCCTGTATGAATGCGCTTGTGTTTAGTTAAGTAACTACTTTCAGAGAATGATTTATCACAGATTTCACAGTGATATGGTTTCTCTCCTGTATGAATATGTTTATGAGTAGCTAAAGTATGCCCATAAGAAAATGATTTACCACAGACATCACAATGATATGGCTTATCTCCTGTATGAAGATGTTTGTGAATAGTTAGGGCATATCTATGAGAGAATGAATTGTCACAGATATCACAGTGATATGGTTTCTCTCCTGTATGAATACGTTGGTGTGTGATTAAGTTATCTTTTTGAGAGAATGATTTACCACAGATATCACAGTGATATAGCTTCAGTCCTGTATGAATGCGCTTGTGTCTTGTTAAGTGACCAGCTTCAGAGAATGATTTACCACAGATATTGCAGCCATAAGGTTTTTCTCCTGTATGAATACGCTTGTGAGTAGTTAAGACACGTCCAAGGGAAAATGATTTACCACAAATGTCACAGTGATATGGTTTTTCTCCTGTATGAATATGATTGTGACTCATTAGGGTATATCTACGAGAGAATGATTTACCACAGATATCACAGTGATATTGTTTTTCTCCTGTATGAATGTGCTTGTGTTTAGTCAAACGGCTTCCATCAGAGAATGATTTACCACAGATATCACATTGATATGGCTTTTCTACTGCATGAATACGTTTATGTCTAGTTAAGGTACCATTCTCAGAGAATGATTTACCACAGATATCACAGAAATAGGGCTTTTCCCCTGTATGAATGCGTATGTGTTTCGTTAAGTGAACACTTTGAGAAAATGATTTACCACAGACATCACAGTGATATGGTTTTTCTCCTGTATGAATACGTTGGTGAGTTATTAAGTTACCTTTTAGAGAGAATGATTTACCACAGATATCACACTGATATGGTTTCTTTCCTGTATGAATACATTTATGATTAGCTAAGCTGCTATTTCGAGAGAATGATGTGCTGCAGATATCACAATTGTATGGTGTTTTCCCTTTCTCATTTTTTTCATCATCAGGAAAATCAATATGGTTAGAGTCTGTTTCATATTTAACCTTGTTCTCACTTAATTCTTTTTCCATAATTTATCTTTTTTTTTACCACAATATACAGGTTTTCTTCTTTTCAATTTTTATTTTATTCCTAATAAATATTACTACTGCAAGATTTCCATCAAATGTGATACCTGAAGACGCTGCAAACTCCTTTGTAAATTCTTGCAAGTTTAATAAGTATGTGAAAACATCATACATAGTGAAAAAGAGAAATTAGACTCCAAGATCAGTGAGCAAAAATTCAAAGCAGTGAAGAAAATAAATGTTGATATTCATAACAGTTCCAAAGAAATATTTATCTGTAGTTCAGCTTTGCTTTATATAAACAGTATTATATATGTTCTGTGTAATATTTCCATTTAGTCTTGAAAAGATAAATAAATATTGATGATGTATATGATATCTGAAGATGCTGCAAACTCCTTTTGTAAATTTTTCCAGGTTTTCATATATATGTGAAATTGTATTGTATTGTATATGTCTTATACAATGAAAAAGTGAATTTAGAAAGCAAAATCAATGTATAAAGATTCCAAGCAGTGAAGAAGACAAATGTTGATATTTATCTCAGTTCTAAAGAAATATTTATCAAGTATTCTACTATAGATTTATATAAATACGATTATATTTATTCTGTGTAACATTATACTTTAGTCTTGAAAAGATAATAAATATTGATGATGTATTCACTGTAAGCAATTCTTTGCTGTTTCTGATATTCTGAAATAATAGAGAAACAAGAATGTAAGATATAGAGAATTACTTACAATGTAAAGATACAAAAGTTTAAATTTTACAACAATGTTATATAGAAAACTTATAGATGTAAGTACTTTATAGGAATAATTGAACTTGTCTAATGTTTCTTCTCATTTTCAAAAAGTATGTGTGTATATATATACGTATATATAGGTGCAGGCGTAGCTGTGTGGTAAGAAATTTGATTTCCAACCACATAGTTCCGGGTTCATTCCCACTGCATGACACCTTTGGCAAGTGTCTTCTACTATAGCCTCAGACCGACCGAAGCCTTGTGAGTGGATTTGGTAGACAGAAATTGAAAGAAGCCTATATATATATGTGTGTGTGTGCCTGTCCCTCACCACTGCTTGACAAGTGGTGTAGGTGTGTTTACATTCCCGTAACTTCCCGGTTCAGCAGAAGAGACTAATAGAATAAGTACCAGGCTTAAAAAAAATAATAAGTACTGGGGGTCAATATGCTTGACTAAAATTCTCTGAGGCAGTGCCCCAGTATGGTCCCAGTCTAATGACTGAAACAAGTATAAGATAAAAGATATATATATGTATATGTACATATACATAGCAGTAATAAGAAATTAGAATGACAAAGGAATAAGAAATTATTGCACTTCATGTTTGAAGCTCTGATGAAGCTATAGAGTGATACACAAGCATTTGACTATGAGTGCATAGCATCTTATAGCAGAAACAGCTGTAAGCGAATGAAGTTCATGGCATAATTTCTTATTACTGCTCTGTACTTGACTGATGCTTCGTTCTGAATGCCCTTCCTAACACCAACCACCCCAGAGAGTGTACCGGGTGCCTTTAATGTGTCACCAACATGGGTGCTTTTAACATGTTATTGGCACAGGTGTTTTTAACGTGTCACCAGCACAGGTGTTTAAAAGGTGTCACCGGGCCGAGTGTTTTTAATGTATCACTGGCATGGGTGTTTTTAATGTATCACTGGCACGAGTGTTTCTAACGTGTCACCGGCATGTGTGTTTTTAATGTGTCACTGGCATGAGTGTTTTGAACATGTTACCGGCATGAATATCTTTATACAGTAGAAACAGCTGAAAGCTAATGAAGTCGATTACATGATTCCTGTTCCCTTTTACTGTTAGAGAATCAGAAAATCCTGGCTTTTCAATTAATTTCTTGGTTGGAATTATAACTTATATGAATGTATTTAAAAGGATCCACAATCTGCACAAATTTATATTTACAATATAAAGTATCAATCATTCATTAATAAATATTGCACACTGGCTATTAGTATTGCTAGATGTGTATGTGTGTGTGTATTAAAATGTTATTAATCTATTTGGTTATTAATTAATACAAATCACCCAAAATTCTGGTTCTCTCATCACACACAGCTCTTTGACATTACCTTTGTCCCCCACGAGTGCATTATAGTTAGTTCAAAAGGTATACATGGAGATAGATTTAAGGAAAAAAATAACTAAAAAATTAAACTACATACACAAATATTATTACAATCGTTAGAATAAGGATACCCTAACACACACATATGTGAAGTAATTACATCCTGGATGTATCTGCAAGCATCTTTCCCTTCTTAAGAATTCACATTCAGAAATTTATGAGAGTGTGCTGTATTTCCAACAACTAAATAAAAGTTATGTTAACTGTGATATTGCTCCTGTTATTTATTCCATGGACTATGAATTAACCAACATGCTACAACTTACCAAACTTCGTATCCTGATAACACATATGGCTTTAATCCATCCATTATCTCTGGTGACCCTGAAATGCGACAGACAATGTAGTTCTGTACATTAGGGGCATGAAGTTTGGTAAATTGTAGCAGAACTGCTTGCTGGTTAATTCATAGTCCATGGACTAAATGACACAAGAAATATGACAGTTAACATAACTTTTATTTCAGTGACATGTTAAAGGCACCCAGTACACTCTCTGGAGTAATTGGTGTTAGGAAGGGCATCGAGCCATAGAAACCAAGTCAAAACGGACTGGAGTCTGGTGCAGCTCTCTGGTTTGCCAGTCTCCAGTCAAACCGTCTAACCCATGCCAGCAAATGATGATGATGATGCTATGAGAAAAGCAACTTCGAGTTGCTGTTAATGCATAAAGGCTGGTAGTAATTCTGTTATCCATCATGTAGGTATTTCTGGTCATTGTAGTTTACTACTAAGCGGCTGAAGGAAAAGGAGAGAGAGAGAGAGAGAAAGTAAGAGAAGTTACCAAGTACAGAGGGTAAGAAAAGCATGTTACCTCTGTGACAGTCACCGAGTAAAGAGAGGGAGATACATCTTAACGTTCTGACAGCACTGAGGAGAGAAAGCAGGCATGTTACCCTTGCTACAGGTACTGAACCCAAAAAGCGGAAGAATTCTATGTAGTATTTCATACTTATAACAATTCCATAGCGATACTGGGTCACAGCACTGACTTCCAAAAGATTTCGGAGTGCAAACTCTAAGAACAAAGGAAAGAAGTTTACAGAAGCATTCAGACTGAGGTTTCAATGCCTGGTTGAGAACCCAGGATCTGATTAATCACTTCATATGCATCGAATGTGTAGCTTCAAAGTCAGCTCCACTGCTTCGTTCTGATAAGATACAAATTTATTCCTAAAGATAAGCATTAATGTCATAGAATATAATGGATAAAACCTTTGAAAAAACATTCAATCTAGCAACGAGGCTATTTTTTTTTGTAGCTTGAGTAAAAAAGCACAGCACACTGATTCACTGTTTACATCTGAAAATGTTAAGTTGACAAAGATCTAGCTGTAAATATTAGAAGTATGTAAACCCCTTGAGATTACAGTAATGATACAGAAGTGAAAAAAATTCATAACAACATTGTCATGCATAATCGATGTTTAAAACAAGTCCAAAGCAATTACGGGCTTTGTCAAAGTAGATAATTTCCGACTCCATGCTACAGAATTACCAACATTCTAACGGTCTGTGTAACATAAATTTTCAAATAAATCTTGGCGGAATTCTGCTTTAAGCACCTCATATAACCCCTCACAACTGTTTTATTTTTGGGAATTTTTAGAATTTTTTGCAAATTTGTACTCTACATAAGGGAATTCATACGACTATGAAAAAATAATTTTTTTTCTTTTAACTTATCGAAATTAAAAAAAAAAAAAAAATTTTATTTTTCGAATTTTTGTGTTTAAAATCACAGTTTAAAATACGGACAGTTCGAATTTTTGGTTTAAATCCCAGCAATAAACCATTAAATGTGTTTATGGGGAGAAAGATATTGAAAAACATCAATACGTCAGTGACAAACAAATGAGGAGGTCGTGAGATGTGCTAAAAATAACAGCTGAATAGCCCTTAAATCACACAAAAACTTTTATTTTTGTTTGGTTTTTGCATAATCGTATGAATTCCCATATGTAAAACACAAATTCGCAAATATTTTCTGAAAATTCCAAAAATTAAAAAAGTTATGAGGAGTTATATGGGGTGTTTAAACCAGAATTCCGCCAAACGTTTTTTCCTAAAAAGCTTTCCTTTGAAGTGTATGATGAAAACAAATTTTGAAAATCCCCGTTAAAACGGAGAAAATCCAACTTATGTGGGCGTGCTATTCCAGACCTCCGCCTATAAGTTTTCAGGGTGAAACACTTGAAAGTGCATATCATTCTATTATTACACGGCCATGAAGGTGGCGAACTGGCAGAGTCGTTAACTCGACAAAAATGCTTAGCGGCATTTCGCCCGCATTTCAAATTTGGCCGAGGTCGACTTTACCTTCCACCCTTTCGGGGTCGATGAAATAAGTACCAGTCGAGCACTGGAGTCGATGTAATCGACTAGCCCTCTCCCCTTCTGCCTATCTATAGTAGAAAAGGTTATTACACGCTCATTGAGCGAAAGTGTAGCTTTTACAATCGTAGTTTAGAGAACGGTGAAGAACAAATATGCTGTTGATTTACCTTATTATTGATTAGATCTGTTTAATTATTAATTTCACGCAATCAATGCTAGTCAATAGATTCAATATCGATCTCTGATCATAAACATAAAAAAATCTTTCAATAATCTACGTTCACCTACTTTTACTAAATAGTATATATTTTATATTTTACCTTTTGTTGGTATATATATATATATATATATATATATATATATATATCAGTGTTCGGCGTGAAATATCTTGAATTCCACCAAATGTTTTTCCAATACCAAAAGAGATAATTTCACTCCTTTGTGTCAGTCAACCAGCAAACTATAATTAGATAACAGAAATTTTTTAAAAAATCGACGCGGAAACACAAACGACGAAATGTATTTAGTTTCTGTGTATATACGCTGCTTGATGAACATATGTGAATCATTCCCCCAAAAATAAATAATAAATAGATGAAATCAAAAATATAATTAAAAAAACGCTGTTAAATGTTATAGAAATTTGTAAATTTGCTATATTTAGTACAATGTCGGAGGGTACAATACAAATTGGTGCCTTCGCAGATGTGATGATTCTGAATACGTTTTTGAAGAAGTATGTTCAGAATCTTGTTCTAAATGTATTCGAAGAACAAATGAAATAACAACCTTACTTTAATGTAGAATGACAACACCGGCAGATAACTTCAAAATTTGGTATGTTTCGTCTTTTCCGTGTCAGTTTTTTTAATAATTTGTTTTATCTTCCAGTGTCAGTCAAAGTGACATGTCTACTCTAGTGTGCTCCACCTCGACTTCATTTCCTCATAACTTTCAGAAAAATGAGTATTTTTCCATGAAATTTTCTACAAATACCTTTCAGATGGTGTAGATTACGATTATATCGCAATTTAATGTGAAAAAAAAACAACAACAAGAAATTGGTTGGCGCGCACGCATACACACTAACACAGATGGGATAGTTTTTTCAAAATTTCAAGTTTCATTTTGTAAATATATATTTGTGATGTTTGTCATGTGTATGTGTTCAGGCCAACCATTTTTTTCTCTCACCACATTCAATTCCGATATAATCGTTTGCTACACCATCCAAGAGGTATTTGTTGAAAATTTCATTAAAATATACAATTTTTCTGAAAGTTATGAGGAAACAAAGTCGACTCGTGTGAATTATCCGAAATTTCTCTCCCCACTCCCGAAAAAGTTTTTCACAGCAAATTCTAATCTACACAATTTAAAAGTTATTTGTAGAAAATTTCATTTTTCCGAAAGTTACAAGGAAACAAAGTTGGGCAGAAGGCCACACTTATGTATGTAAGCTGTCAGAGTAATA
Source organism: Octopus rubescens (assembly GCA_027564515.1). Taxonomy (NCBI): domain Eukaryota; kingdom Metazoa; phylum Mollusca; class Cephalopoda; order Octopoda; family Octopodidae; genus Octopus; species Octopus rubescens. The sequence continues at coordinate 2,227,380 of JAOPUL010004100.1, forward strand.
GATTTCTGATGGAGAACAATACAATTTTGAAATATGGGAAACAACCAACATAACTAACAGTATATAAATGGATATAACTACAGCTTAGTTCCACATCAACTTTATATCCAATTTTTCTTCAATCATTTACAGTCCTACATGCACACTGACATTGCACATCCTGCGGAGTATGCTGGCTTCATTTCTTTCAAACCATCGCATGTCCTCCATAGTCATACCCATGTTAACTTTTAGCAGGTTTCCATAAAGGCATTCATTGCTGCCATTTCACATTTAGGGCCATTTGTAGCATTCTTGTGTAGCAGCCGTCAAGTACATTTGATAATTTCTTTGTCAGTGTCCATATTTCATTGCCATATAATAGCACTGATTTGATAGTTGCAATGAACAGCTTGATTTTGATTCGCCTGGGCAATTTGGAGTTCCAGACCTTTTTTAGTCTGTGACAGTCTGTCCATGCTTGTGCCTTCCTGATCTTTATGTCTACTTCTGAACTGCTCACCCAACCACCTAAATACTTTAAGTCTTCAGCAACATTCAATTTGGAACCACTCAAAGCAAATAGTTCAGCATCACTTGATTGGTTGAAAGACATGTATTCGCTTTTCTTGACATTTATGTGCAGTCCATTTTTGGCCACTGATGTTTCTACTCTGCTGAGCAGTTGTTGTGCTTGATCTATTTCATTAGATATGAGAGCTGTATCTCAGTAGAAGTCCAGGTCTGTGATGGTTACTGCAAGTACTCCACAATCTTAAAGCTTATAAGCTGTAAAAAAGGTAATTTACAAGCTTTATTAATTTATGACGAGTTGTAGATTTTTCTAAACTGATCTTCATTAATTGTTTAGTTTGAAACTATGTAATTTGTTGACTTTATTTTATATTAAACTAGCAGACGTACCTGGCATTGCTTGGGCTGTCTATTTTAAATTAATATTCATGATTCGTCATAGCTGTCTCATCATATATGCATGTAACTTGTCT
>JAOPUL010004100.1:2255696-2267880 GCA_027564515.1 Octopus rubescens
CATCATCATCATCATCATCATCATCATCATCATCATCAACAACAACAACAACAACAACAACAACAACAACAACAACAGAACACAACATCCACGCCCAAAGGATCTCCTAGTCTGGTCTTCCTTCCCCAGAAAAAACATGGGCGCAGACATTCCACTCCACTCGCCTCCATCGAATTTTTTTCTGGTATGGAAATCTCATCTTGCGGTGGAGGAGGAGGTGGTGGAGTAATCCCTTTTAAAAAAGAAAGAAAAAAACTCTCGAAAATTGGAAGAGGTTGAAACATCCTTCTTTTGACAATCACAACTACAACAACTACAGCCAAACCTGCAACAACGAATAGAAAGCACACAAACAACAGAAACGAACTTAATCAACACTAACAGCCAGAAACCCAAACCCAACAACAGCAACACTATCCAAACCCACAATTTCACTCACAACAGCAACACGACAAACGCACAAACACACAGGAACGGCCTCCTTCAGCTTCAACCGAAGAAAGGGAGTGCAGCAGAAAGTCAATAACAACAACTGAGATACAAATTGTGTAGAATGGATGTCCGAAGCTCAAATCGCTTGGTTTGGATGGTCTACCCAATGATCTTTATACCAGAATTATTCGCAGTTTACCGGAAAGATGTCTACTACAACTAATAACAGAACCGGAGTATTCCCAGTTCTTTGAGCGAACGAGTGGTGGTACTGCTGAGGAAGGACTTGAACAAGAAGAATGAAATTGTTTAAGATTTTGGCTAAGGTGTCAGCCTAAAGATTGGTGCTTGTCGTTGAGAGCGTAGTTGGAAAGGTACAGATATATGTGCAATAACAACCGGGTCTAAACTCCACCTCATGCGATGCATCGAAAAGAGGATGGGTAATAAACTTTGCCTCGTTGAGGCTCTGATCAATTTCAATCTACAAAAGATGTTTGATAGAGTAAGCACGTCTTCGGAGGGTGGGTAGCTGTAATGCATGGCGGCTTCTATTCAGTGTTCAAAATAAATGGCCACCTATCGGAAATATTTCAAATCACACACTTGATCTATGAAGATCCTTTCTCATCTCTTCTGTATATATTGGCTTTCGAGTAATTACAGTGGATAAAGTTGTTGAGGGTCATTCTGTTCAAACTGAAATGCAGCAAAACAATGTTGGCATGCGTGAACAACGTGTAGGATACCATGACTATTGGAATGGTCGGTGTCATTCTAAAGAGATACGAGGCTTTGAGAGGAGCAAAGATTAACCAGGTATGCAGGTGTGCTGAATGAATGGTCCAGTTAAATTACTTGAAATCTAGTTTGGTCGGCACCTCTAGATGAACAGGAACTAGGATGATGTGACAAGCAAGATGGTCAGTCTTACTCAGAAATGGGTTGAGATCAGGCTGCAATGTGTTATATTTTTGCCTGACCGTAGAGCCTTGTCCCACTTTTCGTGTCACCAGATTAGAGTGTGATCTTTCAATTCTTGAGGAAGGGATGCATTCCATCAATCAAGCTGGCCTTCTGCCACCAATACTCTTTGTGCAGAGGGATTAGTATGCCATGGTTGATGACATGTTGACATGCGCTGAGACTATGCACTTATAAATCTTCCCGGACAGTAAATAGGTGTGGTCGCCCTTATAGACAAAGCTGTAGTTCTGGGTCAATTGGAGACCAATACAAGGTACCTGGAATGTTGCCAGGCACTCCTTGCCAGTCGAGCGATCCGGTCGGTGAAAGTTGTTCTTTAACATTCTATAAAAGACTTGTGGGAGGTAGAAGAGAGTGACGACTTCCTTGTGGAATCGGTGAATCAATGTGTTGATTGATTTCATTGACCTTCGACGTGGTTGAACAACCAATCTCAACCAGTCGGGATTCACAGTACGGGCTGTACTATTTATCTTTTCGATCGCTGAATACAAAATGCGGTTCGCGAGACCTCTGTTCGGGTGATTTGTCTGAGTTACTGTCTCACCCTTGTACACCAATCCGTCACAAGGTTACCCATTTACAGCTGAGTGTAAATGAAGTGTTTTGCTCAAGAACACAATGCACAGCCAACCTAGGAATCAAGACTGTGATCTCATGATCGTAAGTCCAACTCCCTAAACACTAAACCACGGACTTTCAACCACTAAGCCACGCGCCTTTCGATGTGTACGAACTAGCTTATCTGTTCTGAAGGACTTTCAATTCAATGACAATGGACAATTTCCAGAAATCCATGGCCTGTCAGTGCTACTGAGGTGTGCTACAGGTACGGGACAAACTCTACAGGGAGGATTAACAAGGTTTTATAGTCTTCACTAAAATGTCATATATAATACATAAAGCAAGACAGGTAAAGAAAACTATTAGTCTAAGATTTGAGGGAGGTAAGAGATAGGAATAAGTAGTACTCACAAATTTAAAGATCCACCAGTATGACCAACAATGGGCCGGAATAGTAGTGAAATTAAATAGATAAGATGAACATAACATATAATAAAAATAAAAACTCCTAGTTAGGTAAGAAGCTACCATGTTGTAAAAAAAACCTAAATTCTACTATAGAATAATATAATGATAAAAAAGATAATATAAATTGATACATATGTTTCAGAATACATTTAATTTATAGTTTGGAAGACTATTCAGGCGATAGTTATAAGGAGAGCCCCCTGTAATAATATATCACCATCTGCCTGGTTATAAATTCCTCCAATAAACTAGATGTACTCCTCGTCAGTCTTTAGTTTAGTTAAACCAATAAATGAGTATTTAAAATATGAAATAAAAATATATATTATAAATTAGATAAAAGGTAAAATTATTTCCCTTAAAAATAATAATAGTAGTAAAAAACGAAAAATCAGGAGTTCAACCGTTTTCTCTTAGTGTGTAGTCTTTCGTTTGGTTTATCATCTCCATGGCGTTATGTTAAAATAAGAAATTTTGTACAAATAGCCGTTAATGCAAGGGAAATAACTCATTATTTACCTTATATTAATTATAATTTTTATTGTAAATTTACTAAATGTGTAAAAATATTGTATAAATCAATATAATCTGTGGAGTTAATATATATCCTCTCCAACTCATTGAGTTCTATATCAAATTATGTCTGCACAACATAAAATAAATTTTTATATTTTACAATTCTTACATTTCATATGTGAACGTGTATGTATATGTATGTATGCATATGTGTCTATACATAAGGTACTGGTATGGTAAGAATTCCCATGGATCAGGTTCACCTAGGACTACACAAGAACAATGAACCATACCAGGTGACTTTTTGTGGCCTCTCTACTGCTAGGTATAGGAACTACAATTTCCTTGAAATTGATCCTTTCATTTTTGAAAAACTGAGGACTATATTGGATTATGTGGCATTTGCTAAACAATACAAAAGAAATAAATGAATTAGTCATGGTTGGAATGTTCTTGATCATAGTTCTGCTCACTCAGAGCTGACCAGTGGTTACGCATCAGCAATAACATCTATGCAAAGATGAATGATGTTTCTGGAGATAGAAGAACGTTATTGTATAGTTTAACATGTTACACCATATGAAGTTGTAGGTGTAGTCTATAATATTTTATCTTGTATCTTTTGCTTGTTACAGTCATTAGGCTGCGGCCATTCTGGGGCACCACCTTCAGGAAATTTTAGTCGAACGAATCGACCCCAGGTCTTTAAAAAAAAATTTTTTTAAAATATTTTTGTTAAGCCTGGTACTTATTCCATTGGTCTCTTTTGCCGAACCGCCAAGTTACAGAGATGTAAACACACCAACACCGGTTGTCAAGTGGTGGTGTGTGATAAACACAGACACAAAGACACACACACTCATATATATATATACATCACGCTTTCATTTTCCATCTATCAAATCCACTCACAAGGCTTTGGTCAACACGAGGCTATAGTAAAAAACACTTGCCTAAGATAACACGCGATGGGACTGAACCCGGAACCATGTGCTTCGGAAGCAAAGTTCTTACCACACAACCACATGTAGGATTCAAATGAGGCTGTATGGTGTAATTTTAATAACAACTTAAAAATGAACTTGTTATTTAATTAAAGGTTACTATCCGGAGTTTATCTTTGGAGAAATGTAAAATTTCCACTGTTATATAGCAATTTTATAAATATCCTCTTTAGTTTATACTATATTTTTCTTATTTCAGAATACCAGATAGCACTGGCATTAAAGAATTTCTTTTACCTTGGATACATAATATTTATATTATCTATAAAGAATTCAGGAAGATATTACACCGAACAGATATTGTTCCGTTCACATAAATCTATTGAGAGAATTACAGTAATAGAATTTTCTCTGAACACCAAATTTCTTTACTTTATCGTGTGAAGAGTGTACAAGACCATGTTGCATTTAAATTCAGTTGGGATTGCACAGGAGTTTTCAGTATCTTCAGGTACTGATCGAGATCACAATTGATGGAAATAGAGCAAAATAAATATTTGTTTGGAATAATTGAAAAGAAGAAAACATCTGATTATTATGGCGAGAAAAGAAACAACAATGGCTAATGTATTGTATAACAACAACATTGAATATAAATCAGTCTAAAGACATTGACATTATGGATGAGATGTCAACAGATGTAGATAAAACATCATATCGTTGTTTTATCTGTGGCAAATCATTCTCTCAGAAAAGTAACCTTACAAGACACAAATATATCCATACAGGGGAGAAACCATATCACTGTGATATCTGTGGGAAATCATTCTCTCACAGTGGTTATGTAACTAAACACAAATATATTCATAGAGGAGAAAAGCCATATTGCTGTGATATCTGTGGCAAATCATTCTCCAAGTTAGATCATTTAGTTGTACATAAACGCATTCACACAGGAGAGGAACCATATCACTGTGAAATCTGTGGTAAATCATTCTCTGTGAAACAGAATTTAACTACACACAAACGCATTCATACAGGAGAGAAACCATATCACTGTGATATTTGTGGTAAATCATTCTTTAGTGGAAGTAACTTAACTAGACACAAATATATTCATACAGGAGAAAAACAATATCACTGTGAAATTTGTGGTAAATCATTCTTTAGTGGGTGCAATTTAACTAGACACATATACATTCACACAGGAGAAAAACTGTATCACTGTGATGTCTGTGGTAAATCATTCTCTGTAAGGAGTTCCTTAACTGCTCACAAAAGCATTCATACAGGAGAGAAACCATATCACTGTGATATTTGTGGTAAATCATTTCCTACAATTAGTAATATAAACAAACACAAACGTATACATTCAGGAGAAAAACCATTTCACTGTGATGTCTGCGGCAAATCATTTTCTCAAAGTGGTAACTTAACTGAACATAAACGTCGTCATACAGGAGAAAAACCATATCACTGTGATATTTGTGGCAAATCATTTTTTAAGTTAGATAGCTTAGCTAAACACAAACGCATTCACACAGGAGAAGAACCATATCACTGTGATATCTGTGGTAAATCATTCTCTAATAGGAGTAACTTAACCACACATAAACGGATTCATACAGGAGAAAAACCATATCAGTGTCACATTTGTGGTAAATCATTCTCTGTTGGAAGTACCTTGGCTAGACACAAATACATTCATACAGGTGAGAAACTGTATCACTGTGATATCTGTGGTAAATCATTCTCTCAGAAAACTAGCTTAGCTAGACACAAATACATTCATACAGGAGAAAAGCCTTTTCACTGTGACATCTGTGGAATATCATTCCATGATGGGAGTACTTTAATTACTCATAAACGCATTCATACAGGAGAGAAACCATATCGCTGTGATATCTGCGGTAAATCTTTTTCTAGGAGTAGTAATGTAACTGAACACAAACGCATTCATTCAGGAGGGAAACCATATCACTGTGAAGTCTGTGGTAAATTATTTTCTCAGAGTCGTAACCTAAGTGAACACAAACGCATTCATACAGGAAAAAGGCCACATGAATGTGAAGACTGTGGTAAATCATTTCCTAAATTAGATAGCGTAAATAGACACAAACGTATTCATACAGGAAACCATATCACTGTGATAAATGTTTCTCTAAAAATGATTGTTTAAGTATACACAGACAGACGCATTCATACAGGAGAGAAACCATATTACTGTAACATCTGTGATAACTCATTCTCTCAGAAAACACAGTTAACTACACATGTTTGCATTCACACAAAAGAGTAACTGCATTAATGTCAGAAATGTTTTTCTTGTAAGAAACATCTAACATTAATTCTTGTAACATATTTCCAGATGGAAGGAAATAAACTATTGATTTATTTGACATTACGTGTTAATAATTGACAAATGTATTCTCTTGTTAGAAATAACATCACTGTGCAGTTACTATGTATGTAAACCACACAATAAATATTTCATCATACAATAGCAGGATGTGATATATGTATTTTGTATCTTGTATACATTCTTTAATATATCTTAATATACAGTCGGCTGCAAAATTAAGTATACAGTAAGGATTATATTAGTATTATTAAAAGGGGTCCTAGGATTCATTTAATATAAGAATTCAGTAAAATCATTATTACAATTTTTAATATTGATTATACAAACATCAATATTCATCCCTCAAATGTTCAAACTGTTTGCTCCTGGCATTCACACTCTCCACCATTTTTTTTTATAGTAAAAATTGTGAAAATGGAAATATTAAAAAATAGTAATAATGATTTTAATGAATAAATGAATTCTAGCCCCCCTATTATAATATTAGTATAATTGTTACTGTATATCCACTTGTGCAACCCTGTATATCCTTAAATGTATATATTCTGGTCTCAAGCTTATTGTATATACAGGGTGATTGAAAAGTAACTCCCTGTACCTCACCATGCTGCAAGATGAAATCTGGCCAGATATCAGTACTTGGGAGAATATTGAAGATTTGATTTTCATGCAAGATGGCACTCCTCCACATTCTGCTAATGTTGAATGGCTTAATGCCCACTTCTCCGGGAGATGGATGGGTCGTTGTGGTTCATATGAGTGTCCAGCCAGAAGCCCTGACTCATCATCTTGTTACTTTTTTTCTTTTGGGTTGGTTAAAGGAGCAAGTCTACACTCCCAAACCAAAGACTTTGGAAGAACTTGAATGGTGAATAAAAGAAGTTGTGTCTTCCATCTCACAAGAGTTCCTGGTGAAATCAGTTGATGCAGCTCCCGGGCGGCTTGAGAAGCCGGTGGCAATTGCTAATGCCCATATTGAATTTTAAATAAAACTTCATGCTATATGCTTTCTTTTCATATTCATTTCTTGTAACACTTATAGTTAAGAAATAAATTATAAGAATTTTAAAATAGGGAGTTACTTTTCAATCACCCTGTATATATCCCACCACAGGAATAATTCTGTTTTTGGTAAGATTTACGTAAATTTTATCATTTACTTATAATGTAATTCCTTAATGACTTGATGGTCAAGTTGAATGTTAATTTGCAAGTGTTAATGTAATCTTAAAATTTTACTTTATATAAATGTAAAGTGGTTGATGTAATTTGTATATCACCATTATCATCATCAATGCTTTAATATTCACTGTCCAAACTGGTATGGGCTGGACATGTCTGTCATACACCAGATTTTCTCAATCTTTCTTCATCTTGCCGCTAAGTCCCAGAGTATTGAGTTCTAATCTCATCACACTTTATAAATATTCTGAATAAAGCTGATTTATTCTTTAGTTATTCTATTATTTTATATGTTGAACATCTAACCAAGACTTGTACTGACACAACTATAAGCTATAGAATTTTACAAACTTGATTTATTTATGATGAAGTTGTATGTTTCTCCAAACTGATCTTCACTATTCCTCCAATTATATGTTGCTGTTTCATGAAACAATAGAGAAAACTTAATTTATAGATAATGAAATACTATACAAACTATATAATATATATATATATATATATATCAAAACTGATTTTCCTGTCAGCAATTATTCCGCAGTAAAGACCAAAGATCTATGATTTCTATTTCTATGTTTCCACATTTTCAGAGAAATCATACTTTTACCCAATCAATTACATTGTGTGATGACTTAATTAAACAATGATGATTGCTGTAATATGTGATTGAAAACCTACATGTCATATGTGGATAAAATGTCGTTTGCAAAATTTTTTTCGAAATTTGTGCAATGCATGTTTTTCCCTTGGCAAAAAAAAACATTCTCTATACTGAATGTAAGGCCAACTAAACGGCCTTTCTTTACGAAACGAAAATACTGCTATTTTAACCCCAGGAAAGCGGCCTTTCCCGCTGTTTTTTTGCAACACTACCTTCTTTGAATTAGTAGTTTAACCCTTTACCATTCAGATTAATCTGTCAAATGTAATGCTTATTTATTCACATTGTTTTGAATTAATCATGTATTATCTTCTAGTTTCAAGATTTTGATGATGTGATTACTTATTCATAGAATGACATTGTAGGACATGTGTAAGAGGCCACAACTGCTCAGTTTGAACATAAAACAGGTAAAATATTTAGGCCGGTTTAAATGCTAAAGCGTTAATCCAGTGTTATCCAAATTATGTTGATTCCAGTATCCTTTCATATTTGCTGGGTGCTGTTGAAGAAATAGCTGATTAAAATAAAGTTTTAATTTACTTATGTCAGGAATTACCCCACCCCCACCACACCCACTCTGTATCTGAAAAATGGATACTTGTTTTTAATTAAATGTTCTACAAATATGTGTCAGATGGTGTAAATAATGATTATATTGGAAAAATATCACTATAAAAGGTAAGGTAAAAGATTGAAAAATAATTTCAGGGTTTTATGCATTAAAAAAAACTTAATAGGCACAGGTGTGGCTGTGTGGTAAGAAGCTTGCTTCCCAACCACATGGTTCCTGGTTCAGTCCCACTGCGTGGTACCTTGGGCAAGTGTCTTCTACTATAGCCTAGGGCTGACCAAAGCCTTGTCAGTGGATTTGGTAGATGGAAACTGAAAGAAGCCTATCTGGTATGTGTCTATGTGTGCCCTTCCACCGCTTGACGACTGGTGTTGGTTTGTTTACATCCCTGTAACTTAGCGGTTCGGCAAAAAGAACAATATAATAATTACCAGGCTTAAAGAAAAAATTAAGTACTGGAGTTGATTCATTCGACTAAAAGTTCTTCAAGGCAGTGCTCCAGCATGGAGGCAGTCTAATGACTGAAACAGATAAAAGATACAATACAATGTATTATTTTATTGTTTTAAATGAGGTCGATGTAATTTCCTGATGTGATGGATTGCATGTTTTGGCTTTCCATTCCTCTTGAAAGAAGCACAGTTACCCTGCATAACATCGTGTTTTTTGTAGTATCTCTTTTGTAATATTACACTTTGTTGCCATTGTGGAGATGAAAAGAGAAGCCTGAATGATGGACGAATTACAGCCCAAGATGAAGAAGAGCCAACAAGAAATTGTAGACTGCAACGAGATATCGAGGACAGATGAAGAAACTGGGAGAAATGTCAGATGCTCCTGGAGGGAATGTATATTCTGCCATTCAAATGGATACAAGTAGAATTGAATAATGACAAAAGAAACAAAAGGCTTAAGAAGATATCTAGAAGAGAAACGTGTTGAGTATAACGAGAATGATGTAGAAGACATAAAAAAATTTAGTAGAGCTTCTAGCATAGCGGTTCTCACCTGGAGTCCATATGAGGTTGTTTTCTTATGGGAGAGGGGGGCACACAAGCAAAATAGTAAATTGGGGATCCACAGTAGTATTTTAGGGGTTCAATGGAAGCATCTTGCTTTAGATATATTTATTGCAAGAAACAGATAGATTTCTTTCGCTAACGTTTTACTACATTGTTCAACGTACGCAGTTAACATGTGAAAAGCAAAATAGGAATTTTGAAAGAATTATCTATAAAACTAGTTTTTAAACATAGAATGTCTTTGCGGGTCCACCCGAATAAAATAGTAATCTAAGGGGTACATAGATTTTTTAAAAATGGTTGTGAACCACTGTTTTAGCATCTTCAACCCATTTGTTGTTGAAGGTGTTCATCATTTAAAGTTAGTTTTCCATGCTGGCATGGGTTCGACGGTTTGACAAGGATCTGTCCAGACTCCAATCGTCTGTTGTGGCATAGTTTCTATGACTGGGTGCCCTTCCTAATGCCAACCACTTTACAGAGTGTGCTGGGTGGTATTTGCATGCCACTAGCATGGGGGTATTAACACAGCACCGGCATGAATACATTTTACATGGCACCGGCACCTGTAAAGGACATGCTTGTGTGTAAGGGTGACTGTGATTTGATTTAGCTTGATGCATTTTCTCAAGACCAGCAAACCTCCACAACTCCCCGTTCCTTGTCATTTCCTCAGTGTCGCCCAATGTCTAAAGATCCTTTCTCATCAATTCGTCCCACATCTTCCTGGGCCTATCCCTTCTACAGGTTCCCTCCACAATTAGAGATTGGCACATCTTTACGCAGCTGTCATGTATTCAGGTGTTGTTACGCCTGAGTATAAGGTGAAGTGGAAGAAATTGGTGTACGTAGTAAGAAAAACAGTGACTGTAACAGGAAATGGACACCCTTGACCCATTGAAGGTACATTAGAAGTAATGAAAAATAAGACAGTAACAAAAGTTAAAGGAAAGATGAGGACATTGAAGGCTTATTACAAGGTTGGTTTCCATTGAAATATGCAGAACGTTAGAACATCAACATTCAACTACCTCATTATTTGATTTCATGGCCAATTAATACTTTCACCACAAAACAAAGTATCCTGGTTAAGACCAACTAGGTGTTAATTATGCACCACTGTCTGCAGTGAAAAACAAAATTATAGGCTTAACCATTAGCACACTGAATGGCCTCGAGAATTATCTCCCCTGTCACTGAATTCTTTTTGAAGGAGCAAAAAAATATGAGCAGCTACTGTTTTAAAAGTGTTATAATTTCCGTTGTATTGTGTGTCCAGACTTGATTATGTGTTTTTGTATACTAATAAAGGAATGGATGAATAATATTTTTATGTAATGCATTAAAGAATAGACGAAAGAGTTGCTCGTCAGAAATGTGCCTACTTGGGTCCAGTACATCGTTCACAATAGCACTGTAAACACAGTGTCCATCCTCATCAAGCAGGACGACGCGAAGAAGGTTAATAACCCCAAGAATTATTTGTGTCATTGATAGGATGATCACATTGCCACAGCTACACTTTCCTCTGCAACTACAATCTATCATCTAGCTGACCACAAGGGACAAGTGACATACATATGAGGGTCGGCTAAAAAGTTCATACTCTGACTAAGATACTCTCATGGAATGTGACCAAATGAGGTTTATTTTTCAACATAATCCCCCTTGCAGTCCACACACTTCCTCCATCGGTGTTGCAGTGCTTGGATCCCATTGGTGAAGAACCTTTCATTGTGTTGGTCACAATAGTCATCAATAGCAGATATGATGTCATCCTCACTGCGATAGTGGTTCCCAGCCAAGTGTTTTTTTTCATGCTGGGGAACAGATGATAGTGTGTGTTGGAGCATTTTGATGGAATAAGACCCCTTTCATCAGTTTTCTTCAGAATTTTGTCTTGATAGCCTTTCATAACTGCCTGAGCAAGTTGGCATCTCAATTGATCGTGTGGCCCTTTGGAAGATAGTCAATAAATACAATGCCTTTTGCATCCCAAAATACTGAGGCCATCACCTTCCCTGTAGATGAAACGACCATGACCTTCTTTGGAGCAGGTGAGGAGAGATGTTTCAACTGCATAGATTGTCTCTTTGCCTCTGGCTCAAAGTGATGAAACCAACACTCATCATAGCTTAGGAAACCAGCTGAATCTGCTTCAATGTCAGATTTTCCTGTGATGTGATCAGCCTGGTTCACTTTTGATTAGGTGTTAGAAGACACGGCACCCACCAAGTATAAACCTTTGTCACACCAAGTTCATTGTGCAGAATATTCTCAACTCTCTCACAGGATATGCTAATAGCATTGGCTATTTGGTTTATAGTCAATCGCCTATCATGTATCAAGTAAACTTGATCAGTATTCCTCGGTGGTGACAGTTGCAGGATGTCTTGACCTTGGGTCATCTTCAAGACTCTCCCTTCCCCTCCTAAATTCAGCTGCCCACTTTTGCACTGTTGATAAAACTGG